>JAQZBX010011677.1:0-42332 GCA_029593785.1 Cabassous unicinctus | reverse complement strand
AATGTATTTTAACACATTTATATTTCATCTCTATGCTTGCTCTCCACTTATCTCTAGGAGTACTAATCCATTTTTTTTAAATTGTGGTAACATACATAAAACACAAAGTTTCCCATTTTAATCATTTTAAGTGTACACTTCAGGGGTATCAATTACATTCATCCCTTACCAAGATTTTTTCATGACCTCAAACAGAAATTCTCTACCTATTAAGCAATAACTCTTCATCTTCTTCCCCCCTGACCCTAGTAACCTCCAATTTACATTGTCTGTATTAATTTATTTATTTTAGATATTTAATATCTAAATGGAATCACACAATACTTGTCCTTTTGCATCTAGTTTATTTCACTCAACACAACATAACGCTTTCAAGTTTCATCCACATTGTGGCATGTATCAGAACTTCATTCCTTTTTATGGGCTGAATAATATCCCATTGTGTGTATATACCACATTTTGTTTATCCATTCATTTGTTGATGGACACTTGAGTTGTTTCCACCTCTTGGCTATTGTTAATAATGCTGCTATAAACATTGGTGTACAAGTATCTGTTCAATACCTGTTTTCAATTTTTAGGGGTATATACCTGGGAATGGACTTGCCAGGTCATATGATAATTGTATGTTCAACTTTTTGAGGAACTGCCAAACTGTTTTACTAACCCATTTTTGGTTATGTGCATTTGTGGTTTGTAAAAACATATTGACTCATAGATTCTCTCTACTACATCCCTTCCAACTGCTCATTCCAGCCTCCACTCGAATCTCTTCATTGTCAGGGAGTGTGCTACTTCCCACTACCTATTCCACTTAGGACAGTCCTTTGGGAAAGTATTTCCTGCAGTAATCTCACTGTCTGAAACTACATCATGATACCCCCTTTGGAAGACCAGTGCTTTCAAAATAACATTACAATAAATGGATTAAAAGTAGACTTGACGTATTGACTTCCCAGGTAACACCTCTCAATTCTATTTCATTATCCACCTAAATTTAGTTGCTAAACCCAGGCTCTCCTATCTCCAACACAAAGCTGTCCTTTTTCTGATGATCTCATACCATGCTGCTTGAATGATCATCTCACTGGGATTCTTGCATATAGCTTTCAGTAATTAGTACCAAAAAATGTTTTATGGACATTGGAGAGGTAAAATACACTGCTGGCTGAAAACCCACTTACCAACAATGTGACCATCTTTATTTGGTGAGATTAAATTATAATGAACCATAAAGCCTAAAAGGGAGAAATAGGTCGCCCAGGGGCAGTCTACTGTAGCACATGGGGTAGACAAGCCCTTTGCCTTGCATATGATGTGTGAGAAGTCCTAGCCTCCTAACAAGACCCCACGTGTCTGCCTTCACCCTCCTACAGTCCACTCCAATCAAAGCAGTCACTTGTTGCCTCTAAAATTTCAGCCATATCTGCTCAAACCCACAATCTCCCTCATGGCTAAGTCCTCACCGGGTCTGTGAGGCCCTTACAACAGGCTTCCTGTGACTTCTACAACCTCTACCACCAGTCCTGGCTCATGCCTCAGTGACTTCTTCAAATACCTCCGCCTCTTGCATGTGGCTTCTGCTCTTGTTATTTCTTCCCCTCCGGCGACCTGAACTTTGCTCAAATGGCACTTTTCATTTTTTCACCCTCTCTCAACCCCTGCAATAATAATAATAATATTGATGATAACAATAATAACAGTCATAGTGACAGAAATAAAACCGTAGTCTTTCCAGCCCTTATTTTTTAAAGTTTTACAAGTGACCTACTCTCCACTCAGATACGATTTAAATCATGCAAATGCAGTAGTTGAGGAGACAAGTTCTTTACTATCTCACATGTACCACTCTGGATTGAAAAATATTTCAAGGGTTCTGATCAATTTTTTGGCACTTGTTTGAAAAGCTAATTCCAACCAGAGCTTTTTTTTTAAGTTTACTTGCAGGCTTTTGTGTGGATTAATACAAAGGAGGGAGTGAATTGATACAATTGAGTTGCTCAAACGTCCATGTCTTCTCTTCCTGGATCTAGGTCAAAAATTGAATTCTTAACTTTATGGCTTCTTCCTGAAACATGGTCATTTGTATTCCAGATTCACTCCCCCTCACAGACAAGTCCTCAGGGGATACCTGAAATAACCCTAAAGGAGGGCACTCGCAGCTGATGGTTCACAAACTAAATGTCTTGGGGGTTGTCTTAGTTTGCTGAAGGTTGCCAATGCAATATACCAGAAATGGGTTGGCTTTTATCATGGGAATTTATTAGAGTAAAAGCTTACAGTTCCAAGGCTGTGAAAATGTCCAAATCAAGGATCATCAGAGATGCTGTCTCATCACATTGCAGCTGAGGCCCATCAGGCACATGGTGATGGCATCTAAAGATAGTTTCTCTCAGAGCTCAGCTGTGGGCCATCAGGCACATGGCAGGGCATAATGGCGGCCTCTCTCCCTTCTCCTCCGGGCCTGTGGCTAGTTCTGCTTTGGGCTGCTCCATCTGTAGCTTCTTTCTGTTACTGCAGCTTTTTCTGTGTGTCTCTGCTGTCAGTCCTCCATTTCTAAAGGACTCCAGCAAGAAGACCCAGACCCATTCTGAGTCCTGCAGTCCAATAAAAGGCCCTCAACTGAAGCCATCCAACCCAAAGGGTCCCACAACCACAGGAATGGTTAGCCCTAAGGACATGATTTTCTGGGATCCACCAAGCTTTAAATTGTTACAGGGGTCTTCAAAGTTTTACTTGAACCCTCACACGGTCTCTCTAAGGAATATATGTCCTGCCTCATCTGTCCTTTTGTGGATGTTTAATCGACGCATACATTGCACTGTGTTACAAATATGTCTTTGTCTGCTTTACTTCATATACTCTGGCTCTTTAAGGACAGGGTCTTTAAAAATTATTATAAAATTAATACATGCTCAAAAATTCAAACAGTGCAGAAGTGCTAAGTCCCCAATGCTCTCATCTCTTCATTTCTAGTCCCCAGAGAGATCTTCTGTTAAATTTCTGAAATACCCCCCTGAATTTCTTTGTAAACAAGCATCCATCTATACACAGCAGTCATTATTATTTCCAAGAATGCAAAAATGTAACATTTAAAAAAATAACACCTTAATCTCTGTTTTGGGCACTGATTCAGTCAAGTAGCCAAAAATGTTAGTTAATTCAAAGCAAACTCCAGCATTTCAGGGTTTTCTCAGGTCATTTAGGAATTTCATCTCTGCTCTTCCGCCCTGGAGGTTTGGTTCCAGATTCCAGAGGAGTTGTGTGTGTGTGTGTGGGGGGGGGGGCGTGGCCATCAGTCAGATCTGGACATGCTGACATCTGGCTTAGGGCTGCCACCACCTTAACTGCCCTCCATATTGGCATCTGGTACATGGCAGGTGACCGAAGTTGCAACTGCCGGTGTTGGTACTTCATGGCGGCCCAGAGGTCCCAGCCACCAGTCGATTCTTCACATGAAACCTAAGGCTGTCCCCCAGGTACACTGCGTGGCTCACCTGTACTCGTCTCTCTATTGTCCTGCACCATAGCTGCAAAGAGAACTTCATGGGGTCCCCAGAACTGAAACTGGGTACAGTTCCTCTTTTTCTTGAATGCTCACACTATCTGAGGCTCAGCCCAAGGTGTGCAGTGTGCTGACCCTCCCCACTGTATTGTTCCCACCAGCTCTTTTCTCTCTCCTTCTCCTTTCTCTCCTGGAATATTTTTATCTAGTCCAAAGCATGAAAACTGGCTCTTATATCAACATTCATTCTTTCAAAACTATTGCTTAAGCTATTATCTCTGCCAGGTGTTTCAAAAGTCTGTTTTGAAATTAAAAAGCTGAAAATCGATTCTTTTATTCTCTAGTCAACTGTGGCCCTGAGGCCCAGGCTGCAGTGGGTAGAAGGGGTACATGGTGGTGGTGGAGATGGGGGTGGGGATGGGGGTGGGGATGGTGGTGACTGTGGTGATGGTGGAGGTGCTGGTGGTGATGGTGGTGGTGGTGATGATAGTGGTAGAGACGGTGGTGCTGATGGTGGTGGTGGTGATGGTGGAGATGGTGGTTGTGGTGATAATAGTGATAGAGATGGTGGTGCTGATGGTGGTGGTGGTGATGGTGGAGATGGTGGTGATGATGAAGGTGGTGGAGGTGATGGTGGGGTTGGGGTGGTGATGGTGGTAATGATATTGGTGGTAGGTGATGGTGGTGGTGATGGAGGCACTGCGGAGAAAGATTATTATGCCACATTTATACATATCCTCTTTTGGGGGGGGGCACAAATTTAATTGTTCTATACCTACTGTTCTGTAGCTTGCCTTTTCCACCCAGTGAAATATCAGGCTATCTTTCCAAATCAATCCATTTAAGTCTACCTCCTACCTTTTCTCAGTTGCATAATATGTCATTGTCCAGATATAGTAATGTTTATTTAACCAGTCCAGTATTGTTGGACACTTAGGTAATTTCCAGGTTTTGGCTTTTTAAACACAGCAACAATAAACATCCTTATAAATATATATTTGCTTATTTATCTGAGATCTCAATAGTATCATTTGCCAGAAATATAATTGCTATGTCACAGAGTATATCCATTTTACATTTTGATTCTTATTGCCACTGTCCTTACAAACACGTACCAATTTACACTCCCACTTAAAGTATATGAGGATGCCAATGTTCTATGACATTCACCAGCAGTAGGCATTTGTCAAGCGTTCTAATCATTGCTAAACTGACAGTGGGAATGGTTTTTCTCTCTTTTTTAAAATTTGCATTTCTTGTTATCACAGGAGAGACTGAGAGTGCTCTTTTTTTTTTAATTTTTTTTATCCTGAGTTCCTTTTTGTGTGAATTGCTCACTCATTTCCTCAGACTATTTTTTTTCTAAGTATTTGTTTTTCCTATTGACTTGTAAAAGGTCTGCATGTGTGAAGGAAATTAAGCTTTTGGCTATTTTTTCTTAATTTGCTCTGTTTTTAATTTGGTGTATGTCTTTTTTTCTGAATAAAAGTTTAAATATGGATGGAATAAAATCTACGAAATCCATTAAATTTGTTCTTTTCTGCCTTTGGTGACATACCAGAAACAGCTTGCGCCATTCTACTAATAAGTGAATATTAATTTATATTTTGTTACATTACTTTTTTGTTTTTTTTTTTCATTGTACACTATAATCTATTGGAATTTATTCAAGTATAAGGTATAAGGTAGGGATATATTTTTATCTTTTCCCAAATGTTTCAATACCATTTACTGAAAATTATGTATCTTCCTATAGGGTACTTTTCAGGTAAAAATACTAAGTTAAACTATACAATCTGGTCTTAATAATTTTGGGATTATCCAGGCCATAGAGGGTTCTCCTCCTCATCTTTTCCCAATATTTCTGATTATCCTTTCCTCCAGAAGGTAGGCAGAGATATACATTTGCCTTTAAGTGTGCCTGGTGAGTTGTGGACAGGAGACCAAGACAAATGACCCAGCTGTTTCTCCTTCCTCCCAAAGGGTAGGAGTAGATTCCAATCACCCCTGTGAATGGATAGTAATGGATGCTTTCCCAAGGGGTCCTCCTGGTTAAAGGCAGACAATCTCTGCTAGCAGTGTCAGGCTTCTTGCTGAAGGCAAATCTAGGTGTTGGCAATCACTCAGCAGCCCTTTCTGTTCGAAGGCACATGATTTCCAAGGTGTCACAACCCTGAGCAAGTCACAGCCAGATACCTGCTCTGAAAATGTGGACTACCTGCCCCTTGGAAGACTGGAGTCCAGAGCCTCATGCCTAGTCCTGACTTCTTTGCTGACACTTTTTGAGTGAATAAACAAGTGGTGATGCTTTATTACTCCTTTGTCAAACATGGGCGTGAGCCTCAAGTTCAGTTTAAAGTTCCTTCGCAATAAACTCTAAACCTACAACATTTCCATGAATGTCAATGTTACACCGAATGTGTGAAGTTGAGAAGTGCTATGAAAAAAAGAAAAAGGAGAGAAGGGTGAGCAGGGGATGGGTTGAGTGTGCCTGGGGAAGGAGCAGCAGATTGCAATTCCAAGCAGGTGGTCACATCAGACCTCACTGAAAAGGTGAATTTGAGCAAAGGTTTGAAAGAGGTGAGGGAGTGAGTCATGAGGATTTTTTGAGTAAAGGACATAATCAAGCAGAGGGATCGACTCACATGAAGGCCCCATGGTGAGACATGCTGGCACAGTCAAGGCACAGCAAGGAGGCCAGTGTGGCTGGGGCTGCCAGGTGCGTGGGAGGAACAAGGAGAAGGAACCGGAGAGGTGAGGGGTGCAGAAGGGGAGCTGGTCAGGTGGGATGCTGAAGGCCACTTTTAAATTATGGAGACAAAGCACCACATTTTTATTGCTGTTGTTGTTTTCAGAGTCCAAATGACTAGATATTAAAAACCAATCCATCTAGTAGTAAATAATTCACTTAAGCAACTTATGGAGAGTCAACCAAATTGACAATTAATGTTTTCCAATACAGAATGGGCTGGATATTTACAACTAAATAATTCAATGCTGTATCATTAATGAAATAAGCTAAACCTATTCAGATGAATGTTTGCTATATTACAAACTTATAATTCAAATGAATTCATATGAATATAATTCAATAAAATATAATTCAAAAGAAAATTATGTTATACTTTAAGTTAAGCCTAGTTAAATGAAAACTATTTCTCAAACTCTGAAAATATTCCTAGGGGTGAAAGAGAAAAGGAAATGGGCAAAATAGAAATTGGCAAACTGTATATGGCTTTTTCCTAGCGTCTTTCTCAGAGAACAGATAAATAAATGAGTTAAAACAGAAACAAGGGAATCACAAGAAACCTTGCCCACTGGCATTTTGTCACTTCCTTGGGAATTTTTGTTTGCTTATTATTTGAAGAGGCACAATTGTCTGCCACCAGAGCTCAGAACCAGGAGCTGGCTTGTGCAAATGCAACTGGATCTTTATTTTCACTCTCTGGGTGGTTTTAAATGCATGACTTCTACTTCCCAGTCTAGGGCTCCTCTTCATCCAAAAAAAAAAAGAATAAGAATATTGCGTTAACTCTGGGACAAAGTGCTTGATAGCCTAACAATTTTTCTCCCTGAAAGACCAGGGAGAAAATAAGAAAAGTGGTAGCTTATATCAAATTGCAAATCTTTCTAATCCTCAATGTTAAGTCCATTTATTCAGGAAATATTTATCAAGTGATAAAGTAGGTGAAAGTAGAAAAACTTGCAAAGAGGGTGTGTGGTTGTATAGGGAGGGGAACAAGAAAAGTATAAGAGAAGCTAAGGAAGGAAGGTGTTTCAGGAGGAAGCAAGTGTCCAACAGCTTTAAATATTGAAAAGAGGTCAAGTCTGTTAATACTGTAAAGTGTCCAATGGATTTGACATTTATGGGTTCATTGGTGACTATTAAGAATGGTTTCTTTGGTGTGCAATGTTTTGGAACTTACAACGCACTCTCATATCATTGTATTACTGTATTAAGTTTCTTCTGTTGAAATGCTTAGAGAGGTTTCTGTGCTCCTGTTTGGGCCCTCTAACACACAGGGTATATCACTGATGATATGGCACAAGCTTGAAATTCATTAGGTAGGTGGAGTTAGGTGGTATTTACCATCCTTGTCTACCCCTACTTGCAGTACTAATTCTTATGGGAGCCAGGAGCCTTCTGGGGAAAAAATGGAATTTTACATTTTTTTACTTGAGTTTTAGGCCCATATGGATTATCCATGTGTGGGTGAATTATGAGGGTCGGTTTGTGATGTGAGATGATAAATTACTAGATGGACCCACTTGACAGAAGGGAACAGTTATAATAAGGAAGAGAATCTGAGAGTCAAAAGAGGGTCCAGATTGTGATCACAGTTTTTGGTGGCCACAGATGAGTGATGCCCTGAGGACAAAAAAGATGTGTATGAACAAAAAGAAGCATGTTAGTAAACTCGGGAACATCTCTGCACCCTTGCTGTAGGATCCCTCTACCTGACCATTATTCAGGTGGATGAGAGCCATTCATTGCAAGTCTGCCAATTTGTCATAGTGCCATGAGCATTGAGAAGATCTACACCTTGGAAGGGGCAAGAGAAGAGTCAACGGCAAATTTCAGCTGAGCAGAAATGTGTAACAGCCCTGACCACAGAGCCTCCACCAGCAAGCCAAGGGGGCAACAATGTGGACTGATCGTGACAATGGAAATTCCTTTGGGGACCTTCCCCCCAAATTTGGGAGAGCTAAGTAGATACTTTGTAAGAGGTTGAAGCTTCCACCTGACTGGATGGAGGCCAGAGTCGTGTAATTTGAATTACAGAGAGAAGACAATGTAATTGACTATTACTCAAACTTTTATGGAGGGAAAGGTTATCTCAAATTTGAAGCAATTAAAAAATGCTCAAATTTTCATTACATGTTTCTTTTCTATTTCATCTTATGTCACTTTTATATTTGGAGTTTTCACTTAGGTTTAAACATGAGTGTATAAGTTGTACATGGTATTCTTTAATCGCTTTTCCGTTTTTTCACATTAATTGTTATAGCTCTTTTCTTATTTTTGACTTTTTAATTTCCTTTCTTTCTTTTTTGGTCCAGTAGTGCTGATGATGCTTGAACAATTTTGGTACCACAAATAATCCAACACTTGCTTCAGTTTGTCAATTAAATTGCTTTCTTGTTTTCCAGTACATACTCATCCTGATTTTTTTTTAAACCTAGTTTTTCCTACTTTTCCTTTGTTTCTCTGTGTGTTTTTCCAAATTCTTTTGGTGTTGGAAAGGGAAGGAATTGAACATTTAGTGAGCAATCTACTTGTACCCAGTTTTAGATTATGTTTCTCTTTTAGTATTATTTCCAAATTTAAATTTTATTCAGAAACAATTTTTGCCTTGTTCTATTTTCGTGTCTTGGGTTCCACAACAATTAATAATATTTTACTTTACCTTTGCTAAGGTCATCTAAAGCCCTTTAAATTTATTGTCTCCTTCTGTAGCCCCAATCTTTTGTAGTTTTTTGTAGATGCAGATTGTGTTGAAATATTCCTTCAATTTCTAGTTTGTAAAAGACTTTCTTCTGACTTAAAGAAACAAACAACAACTAATGTTCAAAAGGCAAAACAAAACAAAAAAATGGTGGAATGGCATGGTGATTGATTTACAGTGAGAATCAAGTGTTTTTAAGAGATCTGTAATAATTCTATTCTCAGGACCTGTTTATGTTCTATTATCTACACTTAAAATATTTTACTCTTTGAAACTTTGAATGACAGCTCTCTCTCCTCTTTATCTATTTCCATTAAATATTACATGTTTTGATAACTCAAGAATTTGACAAGGCCAGGAATAATCCTCCGGATACTTAAGAGAGATGCTTTCTTCTTTCTTAACCGAGGACAAAGTTTCCCCTGACTTTCAATATGACGTCTATGCTAATTTTCTTCTCTTTTCTCTGGCAATACTATTCACAGATTGAATTGGAGAGACCTGTTTCCCGAAGTCTATAGGCTTCTTTGGAATTGTTTCACGTTTCAAACCATCACTCTTAGGATTTAATCTTCTGTTATTGTTGAAATTTTAAAGATACCTACCACTCCCTTCATGGGCTTAAAAGACAGAGGAGGCACCTACTGTTGTTCATTTTTTCTTTACCGGTTAATTAAAAATGACCAGCGGGGCAGTCTCAACTTCCAGCTCAATAGAAGTATTGTTGCAGACTCCAAAGGAAGCTTTATTTCCTTGAGAAAGGCGACCTTAAACCAGCAGAGCCAAACTGCAGGGATGAGAGGCAGATATTTGTGAGCGGGTCTTTACACATACTAGTGAGAGAAGTGATTCCCACGCCGACGCCTCGATTCCCCGGATGTGGTATTCTAGCTATGGGAGAGGCACCGCCATAAATTGGTCACTGGTTCAAAGTATATCCTTCATCCTGTAAGAGAGCACCCAACCTCCTGCGGTTTTGTTACTAGGCTGGTACCATTTCAAGGTGGCTTCTAGGTGATGGGGACTCCATGGCCACAAGCCATTGCACCACTTCTTTTGCTGAAAATTATTTCCTCGGTCAGAAGCAATTCCAAAAGTGACTATTTTCATTCAACATATTTAACTCTCTAATCTGTCAGAATATATTTTGGTATATGGTATGAAGTGTGATTCTAATTGCTCACTTTTAGTTTACAAGGGAAAACAACCTCATTTATAATTAGTTCTCAGTTTCCTTGTCATCACGTCAAAACAAAACAAAGATAAAGGGGATGACAAAGGACTGTGAAATGAGACTGATGGTTCCTTTTTCTTCACAAGACTAATTTTCTTGGAATAGGAACATCTTCCAATAAGTAGCCTAAAATTTACATGTTTGCCTAAAATACTTTAAATAAATTAACTAAATAACCCTCAAAATATTCAAAAATAGAAACCTTAAAACATAAAAAAATTCTCAAGAGGAGCTTCAACTTTTCTATACATTATGAAATGGATATTCAATAAATACAAATTTTTGGTACATGATTTATTGGGCAAGTTGATATTTGGTTATATAGATTGATTATATACATATGATATGATATATATAGAATATACACATATGCATCATATATAATTATATGTAGACTGTATAGGTAATCGATCTTGTTATATTGATTATATATAGATATTTAGATTTTTCTTCTTCAATTAAAAAAATCTCTTTAATAATTTACTGTATTATCTTCTAAACCTTTCTGTAGGCATATATATATATGGGCTCACACAGTTTTTTGTTATTTAAAATATGTCATTATACTGCACCTATAACTCTAACTTGCTTTCTAATAGATTAGGGACATCTTTCCATGTTAAAGTCCATGGATGGAGGTAATCTTTGGGGTTTTAGAAATTTCACTGATTTTATAGATTAGTTTGGGAAGAATTGATATGTGCATAATATTAAATCTTTCTTTCCAGGAATAAGATATATTCATATCTTCTTGAGTACCCTTTAGCAAAGTTTTATAGTTTTCTTCATGTAGGTTTTACACATTTTTATTCACTCTAGGTATTTATGTCTTTTGTTGCTATTATGAACAGGATTTTTTATTTTTTTATTTTTATTTTATTTTATTTTTTTTAAAGATTTATTTATTTACTTTATCCATTTTAAACCCCCCCCTTCCCCGTTTTTGCCGTTTTGTGTCCATTTGATGGGCAATTCTCTGTGTCTGTTTCCTGCCATCTCTTCTCATCCTCCTCCTCCAGTCTTCACCAGGATTCGATCCTGGAGACGTCCGATGTAGGAGGGAGGTGTTTTGCCACCAGCGCCACCTCGGTTCCTGGTTTTCGGAGCATCTCGTCTTGTCTCTCCCCTGCATCTCTCTCCTGTTACGTCATCATCTTGTTGCCTGGCTCCCGGGGCCTGGCGGCTCACTGGCACACAGAGCCTGGCAGCCCATGCGCCTTCTGTATATATGTTTTTATTTTACCGGGAGGTCCCGGGGATCGAACCCAGATCCCTCCATATGGCAGATGGATGCCCAACCATTTGAGCCACATCTGTCCCCTGAACAGGATTTTTTAAATTGCAGCTGGTTACTGTTATTGACTTTTAATTCTAATAAAAAAGGTTTTATTTCACTCTTCTGGATTTTTTAGGTTGGCAATTATATATCTCATCAACAAATAATGATAATTGTGCTTCTTTCTCTCAAATATTTATTTCCCTTTTTCTATTTTGACTTTCTCACATTAGCTAGGTCTCTAATAAAGAGTTTTATACCAGTGGCATTTTAGTCTTGCTCCCTCCTGGCTTTCATGGACAACATTAAGTGTAATGTTTGTTTAATATTGGTTCTGATAGATACCATTTTTCAAGTTGGGGAAGTTTTTTCTTTTCCTAACTTACACAGAGTTTTTATTGGGCATTGGTGTTGAATTTTATCAAATGCTTTTTGTGGATATCTAATGAGATGACTCTTGGAATGTTCCCCTCAAAGAATTTGACTGTCAAGACCCAATCCCAGATTCAGTCATTATTTCTTGGCTCTTCCTATTAGTGATATGCAGTTACCAGTTGTATAAAATTGCTATATCTGTTAAAGAAGACCTTTCAAATCATTTTTTTTTTTTAAAGATTTATTTATTTTTATTTTATTTATCCCCCCCTTGCTGCTTGTGCTGCTGTGTCCATTCGCTGCGTGTCTTCTCCGTGTCTGCTTATCTCCCCCTTGCTGTGAGGTACTGCCGCATCAGCCCACGGAGGCCCTGGGAAGCGAACCCAGGGCCTCTCATATGGTAAATGGGTGCTCTATCCATTGCGCCACACCCGCTTCCTGCCGTGAGGTTGCTGCATCAGCCCACCGGGCCGCTCAGGCCGGCGTGCCCTCACAAGGAGGCCTCGGGACGCGAACCCGGGCCTCCCATATGGTAAACGGGGGCTCTATCCACTGAGCCACACCTGCTTCCCTCAAATCATTTTGATACATCTATTGAGCTAATTGTCTATTATTAATACTGGATTGATGTGCTTCTTGTTTGAGTTAATTCTATTGAATTGACTTATAGACGTGTAATCACTAAATTACTGAATCTGAGAGTTAGAAAACATAGTAAAATGGAACTGAGACATTGTTTTTATGTTTTCTTCCAACAAATGGTAAAGCCACTTATAAATTCATGCTCGAATTAAGAGTAGTTTTATGATCTTCACAGAGCATCTGTCAAAGTAAATTATAAATACCTCAGTTAAACTTTGAAATTATATTGGATAATATAATATTTATGCATTAGGGTTGACAAAGCTGAAAAATCGTTAGAAGCAGTTAAACATTTTTAAACTAGATGTGAATAAAGTTTGAGCTCCTAACTCTAACATCCAGGGATGATGGAGCAAAAGAAGATGTGGCGTATGGAAAGAATAGTTGGAAGTGATAAACAAAGGTGGTTCCCCAAAAGGGCAGATATGGTATGATTCCACTGATATGAAATATCCAGAATGAATAAATTCATAGAGGCCAACAGTGGATGAGAGATGACTGTGGCTGGAGGGAAGGGGTAATGGGGGGTTATTGCTTAATGGGTACAGAGTATCTGTTTGGGGTGAGGAAAAGTTTAGTAATGGGTGGTGGTGGTAGCACAACATTGTAAATGCGATTATTGCCACTGAATCGCACATTTAAAAATGGTTGAAATAGCAAATGTTATGTTTTATATGTATAATCACAATAAAATTTTTAAAAAAGCGGTTCCCAAGTGCCTGTCCATAGACTAAAGCCATTTTATTCCCAAGTCCCTCCTGGTTCCCAGCATCTCTCTGAAGCCCATTTCTACCTGCTCCGGGCCTTTAGAGATTTGGGGCAGGCAGTCCTGGACAGAGCTCTTCTTGCAGTCTTGGCCAACCAGACACCTGGCCTGATGCTCTGAGCACAGGTGGGCACAGCAGCTCCAAGTACGGGGATCATTGCATCTTAGTCTTTCTCAGTTCACCTAGAATATTTCTGGATTGGGTGAGCCTATGACATCCATTTTCTCAAAATCCATAAGTGGATCTATGAAAAACCACACTCCCAGAACAGGTTGGACCCTGACCTCATCTTCCTATAGCAGTGTCCAATAAAAATCCCCAAACTGACAAACTTGTATTGAAAAATGATGACTAAAATGTAACATCAAAACTTAAGGTATAATTTTTCTGCATTGTAAAACATTTTACGTTTTCATATAAACATATTATAAGGTGCCCTCTTTCTAAATATTTTTATATAAAAATGACTTTTCTAGTATGCAATGGTGGTGATAGTAGAAGCTAGTTTCCTCCTGCACAATGATTTATTTGCAGAAATGATCAGTACTTAAAAGAAGACATATAAGGTGTGGCATGAGCTTGTGAAGCGGGGTCAATCTGAGTCCAGGGGCCAGGGAAAGTGTTCTAGAGGAAATCAAAATCTGTTTGCCAACTTAAAGGATGGTTATTAGAATTAAATAAGAAGGCATCAGGGAAACCT
This sequence comes from Cabassous unicinctus, assembly GCA_029593785.1. NCBI lineage: Eukaryota > Metazoa > Chordata > Mammalia > Cingulata > Chlamyphoridae > Cabassous > Cabassous unicinctus. The sequence goes on along the minus strand of JAQZBX010011677.1, from coordinate 28,386 downwards.
TCTCATACAGTGCCCTGCTCACAGCTTTCTTCCTGTTAGTTTCCCTTCCCAGGTACTGAACAGTGGGGTCCTTTACCTGGAAGTTGGAGGTAAATATGATGCAAGGGAAAAATTCAATTATTGTAATTTATGGACTATAGTTGACAGCAATATTGTAATATTCATGCATCACTGTCAAAGAAGGTACTATGACAACACTAATGATCAATAATAGGGGGTATGAGATTTTTTCTTTTGGACTAAGGAAAACATTGAAAAATTTACCAAGGCGATGACTTCATAACTCTGTGATGAAAGTGAGTCACTGAGTGTACACTTTGGATGGATGGTACAAGGCATGGGACTGTATAACACAGTGAGCCATGTGGTGGATGATGGACTATGATTACAGTACAAATATGAGAACATTCTCTCATGAACTATAACAAATGTACAATACTAATACATGTTATTAGTAATAGTGGAGTATATGGAAAAAATATACCAAATGTAAGCTATGGACCATAGTTAGTAGTAATCTTTTGATGATGTTCTTTCATGATCTGTAACAAATGTCCCACAACAATGCACGGTGTTGGTGGAGGGGTAATGTATGGGAATTCTGCACGTTATGCATGACTGTTCTGTAAGCTCACAACTTCTCTAATAAAAAAATTAATTAAAAAAACAACAACTCAAGGTAGCTGTTCAAAGGGAAAGGGGAATTTTGCCTGAGGGGTTCCCCAGGCTCGAAGCATGTTTTTTCCCTCTGTTTCTCAATATCCGTGTTCCTTCCCTCCCTAGTTCTGTTTTTTCTTTATGTTTTCTCTGTCTCTTTCTTCCTTTCTTTTGTTCTGCCTCAGACCATGATCTTAGAGAAAAAGACATTAATGGGAAAGAAATTGCCCAACGAGGCTAATGAATTTTGAACATTATGTTAAACTACTGTAGCAGTTGACAAATTATGTGGACACTTGGTAATGACAGCATGTCTTTGTCATGGAGAACTTTTCTTTGGAGGCACAGCTATAAGAATCCACCGGGGTATTATTCAGAGGAGAGGAGCAAGGGACACAGAGAAAGGGAGATGCTCACGTCTGGCCGCCTTGACCTACCCTGTTGTCTAGGAGGGTGAGTTCTTCTCTGCTGCCATGCATATGAGTTCTCCTTGGATGGATGTGGGATCTCATCACACCTTTCCATATCCTCAAACTTAGGTATTTCTCAATAAGAATTCCCATTTGGGGTTTTTGTTTTGTTTTAAAGGATCAGAGTCTTAAACAGACACATAGCTCTGGTACCAGACTTAGAGAGGAAATTATTTTTTAAATACTTTCATTTGTCCGGTAAAACAATAGGCGACTCTCTCTGGCAGGGTTCTTGGTTGCAACAGAAGAATGCACTCAAACTAATTAGAGCATATGTTAAGGAATGAAGATGTCTTGCCTTGAAGGGCTAAAGAAATGAACTTCAGCTAGAGCTCCCAGAACCCCCACCTTGCAGAATTGGTCTACCAAGTGAGCTGCTGCTGCCACTCTGGTGATCAGGAACTTGCCCAAATCAGGAAGCTACCACCACAGCCACCAACGCCGGACCACACCACCTCTGCTGCAACTCTTCCCCTTTAGAACAAGCCTGCAGCAAAGTCTCCTGCGGGTGTGTCTTATTAGTACAACCTCAGTTGTGAGAGAGGCTGGGAAATAGAGCTTTGTGTATTCTACTTGGGAAGGACAGCTTGCAACAGGCAAGATGACCACATCGTGGAGAGGGTTCTCAAAAGATTTGGAGTAGCTGTGAGTGATGGCTCCTTCAAACAACACCTCCATGCTGAGGGCCAATAATAGGGGGGCTGGGGAGTCTTTCTATTGGATTAAGGCACATGTTCTAAAATTGACTGAAGCAATGACTGCACAACTCTGTGATGGAACTGAGAGCCACTGAGTATATACTTTGGATGGATTGTACAAGTCATGGGGCTCTATAACACACATCCCATGGATGGATGAACGGTTGTTAACAGTCCAAATATGAGAGCGTTGTCTCATGAACGATAACAAACATACAATATTAATACATGGTGTTAATAATAAAGTGGCTTATGAGAAAAAATACACCAAATGTAAGCTTTGGACCATAGTTAGCTGTAATATTTTGATGATGTTCTTTCATAATTTGTAACAAATGTTCCACGACAAAGCAAGGTGTGGGTAGTGGAGTGATGTATGGGAATTCTGCATGTTATGCATGATTGTTTTGTGAGCTCACAACTTCTCTAATAAAAAAAAAATCTCTGATGTATGAAATTGGGGTCTGGGAACTATAGTGTGTGAATAATAAATCTGAAAAGGGAGACTAGATAAAGCTAGATTATTGAGGGTCCTGGATACCACATTAAAGAGCTTGAAGTTGATTCTGTAAGCACTGGTGTTTCCTTGCAGGAGCAGGGGAATGTCACTGAGTATTTTTTTATGTAGAACCCTACCCCTCTGAAGATAGGATGGAAAATAATATTATTTATTTCCATAGACAAAACTACAATTGTCTTCTTACCATTTTTCCCTCTGTATGTAGGTTTGCCTGTCTTACTTGCACTACATCTATGACTTGTCATCACAAGAGTGATGGCATTCCACATGGTCATCATGGAACTTCACTGATGAACAAAGTCTCAGTTCATGAGAATGTTGGCTTTTTAATTGTTAGTGCTATATGCTTCTAGATTGGTTACCCCAGATCAGGATCTTTTTTATAGATACTTATTATTTACTTATCTCTGCAAACATTCTAGAGCCAATACAGGATGAGGAAAGGAGCCAAGGAAGTATTCCACTGTGGGGATGCACGTGGATCATCAGCATTCTTCTGAATTCTGTCATGAGTTCTCAGATGGATTTGAGTTAGAGACCTCTGCTCTCTATAGTTTTGCCAAGAGGTAGGGAGGTAAGCACAAAGGCCAGTCTTGGTGGTTTGTGTGGTATAACAACAAGACTTGTAGAGCTCCCATTGGATGTTGGATAAGCCCTAGATTGTGGCTATGGGTTTCTGGATCCTAGAGTGGTGAAGTCCGTAAGTGAACAGATTAAAAAGGAAAAGGTGGAGTGACCACATAACAAAATTAGTTTCTTCTTGGGCAGAGGCAGGACTAAATTAGACCATCAAAAATCCAACAACATTCCTAAAGAAAAGCCTGTCCCTTGACTTTGGGAATCAAGTTGGTACCAAAACGGTGGAATGTCTTAGGTAGGCTGGCAGAACAGCACAGGGTGTTAAAAGAGAGAGCTGTTGCCCAGGAAACTGTCTTAACTTGAGAACTTACCACGGGAGCTGAAGGACAAAAGGATCCTGAGAGGTGGAGGTTTAAGATTTCATAGGTCAGACTGGACCCATGTCCAGAGGAAAAAGATGTGGGTCCATCCTTTCCTATTAGGCTCTTCAAGATGGGGCTAGTTAAAAGGGGGCATTTAGCTGTTCCATGATCAGGGAAGGTGACAGGGTGCAAAGGGATTTATAGAGGCAGAAGGAATCAGAGAGTAAACTGGAATCCCTGCTGAAGAGATGGCCAAGATGAAAGGTGCCCTCTGAATGCCGCAGATAGGGAGACATTAGCAAGATCCCAGGGGACCTGGATGCTCAGAGACCACCCATCTCATTGGTCCTGGGAGCATACTTGTGGGCAAAGGTACAAGTGTGCTGGAAAGTAGAGACAGGGAGGGCTCTAATGAGCATGTACTGATCTCCTCCCCTCTGATTGGCCATTGTTGTGACTGAGGTAAAATCAGGGAAGTGTTAGCCTCTCTGGGAGAACACAAGCTCCTGTTCTCCCTTCCCCTCTCCTCACTGAGGGTGTGGTGTGGTGGGGGGTAGCACAACACACTCACATCTCAGGACCCAGTTAGAGTGGCTGGAGTGCTTGGCTATGATAAACAAAGCCATGAAGAGCCTGGGTTGGGATGTCTTCTCTTCAACACAGTCTTCTGCTCCTTCTGCTTTCCTTTGGGATTCTCTCTCTCCCTCATGGATGTTAGGCTGACAGGTCTGAGGGTCCTTCCCTGACCCGGGCAGTCTAGACCAAACAGTGCTTAAGTGTTTAAGATCAAACAGTGTTAAATAGTGTTTAACAATGTCCATGGACTATGGAGCTAGGCTGCCTTGGCTCAAATCCCAGCTCTGCTACTTACCAGCTGTGTGACCTCTCAGTGCTGCAGTTTGCTTATCTATAAAATGGAGACATAATTATACCTATCTCTAGGGTTGCTTGGGGATTTAAATGAAGGAATATGTGTAAAACTTTTATAACAGTCTTTGGCTTATAGCAGGTGTTATACAAGTATTAGCTTGGAGACATTGGGGCAAACCATTCAACCATAATTTATTGAGCATCTACTATATATGAAGCCCCTTAAGTACTGGGAATAAAGCAGAAAATAAGACCAGGTCCCTGCTTATAGATGCATACGTTCTAGAGAGATTAGTAAGCAAAAGACAAGATAATGTTAGATAGTGGTAAGCGCTACAAAGAATATAAAACAGCGTGAAGTGATTGGAGTGACAAGGGACTACTTTAGTTTGGGTGGTAGGGGTAGCCTCTTTGGGGTGATGACATTGAATGAAAGGAGCCAGCCATGTGACCATTAGAGAAGGAGCATCATGGCCAGAGGGAACAGCTTATGCAAAGCCCCCAAGGCAGGAAAGACCTTGACACGTTGAGGCCAAGGTGGCTGGGGTATAGAACATGAAGGGTGACATGAGATTGGGAAAGGAGGGAGGGGGCAGATCACATAGGACCCTGGGAATTTTGAATAGATTCACAGTGGGCTATGAAGCCATAATCAAATGTTAAGCAGACAATCGACATGAACCAATTTATGTTTTTAAAAAACCATTCTGTCTGCCATGTTGAACATGGATTTTATGGGGCAAGGGATAATGGGAGACCAGTTAGGAAGCTCATGTATCAGTCCAGGTGAGAGGTCATGATGCTTTGCACTAGGTGGACTAGATAGAGCTACAAGTGGGTATATTTGTTTTGAAGGTTGTTTTAGTTTGCTAAAACTGCCGAAAGCAATATACCAGAAATGGGTTGGCTTTTACAGCGGGGATTTGTTAGGTTGCAAGCTTACAGTTCTGAGGCCGTGAAATTGTCCAAATCAGGGCATCATCAGGTGATGTTTTTCCCCTGAAGACCGGCACATGGTGGCATCTACTGGTCTCTCCATTCTCTTTCGGGTTTCATTGCTTCGGCTTCAGGCTTCCTCTCTCCCAGTTTCTGTTGATTTCAGCTCCTTGCTCTCGTGGCTTTCTCTCTGTTCCTGTGGCTTTTTCTCTGTTTCTGTGAGTTTCTCTCTCCATATTCATCCCACTTATAAAGGACTACAGTAAGAGTACTAAGACCCACCCCAGGTTACTCTCTACTGAAGTAATCTAATCAAAGGCTTATAACTGAAGTAATCTAATCAAAAGGTCCCACCTAAAAAAGGTTCACACCCACAGGAATGGATTAGCTCTAAGGACATGATTTTCTGAGGTCCATAAAAGCCCCAAACTACCACAAAAGTAAAGTTGGCAGAACTTGCTGATAGATTGGATATGGGGGTTGAGCATAAAAGAGCACTCATCCTAGGTTTTTGACTTGAGTTACTGTATGGATATTGACACTTTTTATTGGCATAGGGAAATTAAGAGAGAATTAGGTTGTGGAGAAAACCTATTTAGGATGTGTTCAGTTTAAGATGCCTATTAGATACCTAAATGGAGATGCAGGTGTATGCATTAGAATGGAGTTTGGGTTAAGAGTCAGAGTTAGAAATACAAATATAAATGTTATCAGCATGTAATTGGAATTTAGAGCCATGAGATGGAATGCTATCACCTGGGAAGACAGTGTAGACAGAGAAGAGAAAGGGCCCTGAAGTTGAGCCCTGGGACACATTAATATTCAGAGGTGGAACAGAGGAAGAGGGGCTAGTGAAGGAGATTGAGAAGGAGTGGCCAGCAAGGTGGGCAGAAAACCAAAACAGTGTGATACCGTGGTTCTTTATAAACAGGGAAGCCAAGAGACAGAATTCTTTTAAGAGAGTAGAGAGTGGTCAACTGTGTAGAATATTATTATGAGGTTGAATTGGATGAGGACTAGACAGCGTCCATTGCATTTGGCAACAGTAGTGACCCTGACAAGAATGGTTTCCAGGGTGGGGCAGCAGTAGAAGCTGGATGATAAATGAGTAAGGAGAGGCTGGGGAGTGGGCAAGTAGAGTCACTGACGATATTCTTTGGACTGCTCTTCCCTACCATAGAGAGGTAAGCAAAGAGGGCAAGGAAAGGCTTGTTTGTTTTTCAAGGGAGAAAGGGGGAAAAGGCCAGTGTTGGCTCTTGGCTCTAGACGTGACTGTGGCTAGCTCAGCTCAGCGAGGGACTGTGTCATTGGTTTGGGACCAAGCCTCATAGTATAACAGAGGCCCACTGCCCCTTTTAACACTTTATCTCTGAAGAATCTTATGGGGAGGAATGGCCATGGCAGGATCTTAGGTTTTTGTATCAATCTTTTTCTCTATCTATTCAATGAGCAATCCAACCTATAGTTATCTTTAATACTGATAAGAAAAAAATAGAATATTAATTTCATAATCACCACTATTTCTTCTCCTTCCTCCTCCTCCCCCCCTCCCCCTCCCTCTTTTTCTCCTCCCCCTCCCCTTCCTCCTCTTCTTTTTCTTCTCCTCTTCCTTCTTCTTTTTTGGCATAGGTGTTTAATGCTAAGGACAATTTACCTTCAAACCCAGCTTTTGGACAGCTTTTAATCTTGTTAATTATATGTTTGAACAAATTAAACAACATGACTAATTCTGCGGCCCTAGTCACTGACTGATTCCAACAGGAAATTTCTCTTTAGGAAAGTTCACTCTGTAGATAAATTCATCTGATGTCTAGTCATAGATAAGGTGGTTTTTAGACTGTGAGGCAAGAATATCATATTCTAATAATAGTCCAGCTGAACCTGCAATTGTTTATTCACATTGATTCTTTATTCAAAGCAGTGGTTTAAATACTGAATTCTAAGAACCTTGTGTTTAAAACAGGTTTCCAACCCTGTCCCCCACCTCCTCCTCAAAGGGTAAAGCCTGCTCCAGCTTGTACCCTTTACTCCACCCTGGAGAAAACTGTTAATTTCTAGATCTTTCAAGATGCCAAACTGGTTAGTCAGAGGATTTCTACAGCTTGTTCCAAACGCCTCCCCCTTTCAATCATCATTCCCCTAGTTCTCCACTCCCTAAGCTGCCACAGGAGCAAAAACAACAAATCAAAAAAGAGAATTAGATCTTTTCAAATGGTCTCTGGGCTCTCTAGTTTTGAAGACATAATATCAGGATTTTAAAGATGGAAGATAATATATTGTTATAATTGCACCTTATATTTGCCTTCTAAGAGTTATAAGGATCAATGAATCAATCAAACGATATGCTCCCTGCTTTCTATTACCATCACGTTAAAGATGTGAACACAAAAACTCTTCACTGCTGTATCAAGGCCTTCCCGAGCCAGTCTCTGTTCATTTCTTCAGTCTCACCTCTCTTTCACCACCTCGTACTGCAGTTAATCACATCACTATTCTTTTAACATCTTGAAAGAATCAGCCTAGCTCCCTCTTGCCCCTTGGCCTTTATAAATAATTATGTTTTCCCTAGGAATACTTTCCTTCCACCCCTCCCCTCCCTCTCCCTCTTAGTCTAGCTAATGAATGAGAGTTGGACCTCACTTAAGAAGTCGATTCCTCCAGGAAACCCGTAATTGTCCAAGACTGGATGAGGCATCCTTTCTCCGTGCTCTGGTGCTCCCTGCACCCTAGAACCAATCCTGTGATGCTGAAAAGGTGTGTTTGCCTGATGTAGTCATAACACTATAGACTTTATGAAGGCAGAACCATGCCTGTCTTGTTCATTATCTACCTGGTACCAAGCACCAGGCATAATAGGTGCTCAATATATGTTTATTGAATGACTTGAATAACTATGATCTTGGAAGTAATAAATTAAAAAACCAATTTCCTATAACACATTTTTAAAAAAGTACAATGATAAACAAACCATGAAATGAATTACTACTTTAACCTCAGCTTGAAGGTTTGTAAAGTTCTAAAAATTCTACACCTGGTGACTAGAAGCACTTAACTAACGAGAACCGTTTAACATGATTTCTGGACAAGCCAAAGTTAATGATTTGCACCAAATAGGTCTTCAATGAATTTTTAACGTAGTAAAGAAATGAAGATGCAAGATGCTTTCCTGGTGCTGCAAAAAGCAGAGGAATAATTAAATAGCTTTCGTGTCCAAGAGAGCAGCACTGTAGCATCCTCGGACCTGCTGCAGCCTATATCCTCACCACGAAGATTAGCCACAAACAGCCCCACTCCTCCCACGCCCCTTGGTCTCCCGTTCCCTCACCCCTTCAGCTGCCACCCCTGTGAATCCCAGCCCGCCTGCAGCTCACAGGGTGCACTCTCTATGTGAGTGTCTGTAGGGGCCGGGGCTGCGTAAGGGTCTCAAGAGGCAGGACTGGGAGACAGAAAGGCGTGCAGTTTGTTCCGGGCTCTGGTGCCGCTGGAGATCATTTGTAGAGGGAGGCTAGAGGTATTGCCAGCTGGGCCAGACCAGGCTCCTAAAGTCCTGCCCCATCCTCTGCTTATGGTCCTCCATGGTTCCAATCTGGCCTAAAAAGGTGGAGAAGCTAGAATAAGAAAGGAGGAAGAGAGGAAGAAGCATGTCAGGAAGACTGGCCAGGGCGGAGGGCAGGTGGGTGGTGGGCTGTCCAGGAGTGGAAGGAGGTGGGGTAAGCAGCAGAGTCAAAGGTGAGCAAACGAAGGATGGTGCCCAGGGACGGGGGTGTCTGTGAGAGGACAGTGAATGGGAGGCAAGGACTGGACTCAGCCTGCTTAAGACCTTTGTACTGAGGGCAGCTGCTGTATCCTGGGGCAACGGGAAAGAAAACACACTTGGGACCTGGATTCCACCCAGGCCATAACAACAGTTAACATTTACAGTGCATTTCTCTTCCTTACCTCCAGAGTTCAGCCCATGAACTCCTTGTCTCATCACTTAATCCCTCCTTCTTTGGCATTTCAGACGTTCCCCCCCTCCACTAGCTCCTTCCCATTAAACCACGTTTGTTTCCCTAAGCTACAAAACATCAATTTCACCACCCGAGTTCTTGAAGTGTTGTCGATTCTTCCTACCGCGCCTTCTGCGTCTCTAATTCCAGATTCTTCTTCTGCCTCTTTGATGGGCTTTCTATGTGCTGAGAAGGCCACATTTTATGGGTTATGTGACCAAATTGCTTCATCCCCATGCCTTAGTTTCCTCATCTGTAAAATAGGCATAATAATAGTTACCTTGTGTATTAGTCAGCCAATGGGGAGCTAATGTGAAATACCAAAAATGGGTTGGTCTTTATAAAGGGTATTTATTTGGGGTAGAAGTTCACAGTTACCAGGCCATAAAGCATAAGTTTCTTCTCTCACCACAGTCCATTGCCACATGTTAGAGCAAGACAGCTGCCGGCGTTTGCCAGGGTTCAGGCTTCTGGGGTTCCTCTCTTCCCAGGGCTGTGTTTCTCTCCTGGCTTAGCTCCTGTTTCCTCCACAAGGTCGGCTCTAGACGATCAGGTGAACAGCTTGCTTCTCTTCTCCTGGGGCCTTCTTTCCAACATCAAAACTGCTTCTCAAAAGACTGCTTCTCAAAAGACTGCTTCTCAAAAGACTGCTATTCAAAACCTGCTCCATCTGTCCTTTGCCTTGCCTTTTATATTCGATTACCCACCCACCAAGGGGTGGGGCTCAACACCCTAATCATAACCTAATCATGCCCAGATCAGTTTACAAGCATGATCCAATTATATTTTTGGAATTCATAATTACATCAAATTGGCCAACGGTTACACCTTGATTGGTTATTTTGATGATAAAAACAAAAACTTCACTTAAACAAAAGGAAGCTTTGAAGCCCTGTTGTGTGTGTGAAATTTTGTAAGATATAAGATTTTGCAATTCCTGTAGCCACTAATTTTAAAAAGCATATGACATCCCTCATTTAATAGTGAGGGGAAGTTTTCCCCATCTAATTTGCATGGTAGAAAAGTGATATTCCCTCATTTATTTTCTTTTTCAGCTGGAACTTTTATGTTTGTAAAGAGTATAAATTATATTATGGAAAATGTATATATATATATAATAAAGCACATATATCTCATACATATATTATATAAAGAACATAACCTTTATTATGCCAGATTTTAAGTACATTATTTCATTGAGCCCTCAAACAATACTGAGAAATAAGTATTACTCTTCTCATTTTTAAAAGTGAGAGGCAACTTGCCTCAGGGCTTGTGGTTACTAAGGAGAAGAACTACAGTCCTATTTAACAGCAATCCCATGCTCTTTCCACTAAATATTAGTACACCCCAAATGGCAAAGTATGAAACCAGTCATTATCAAGCTTATCAAGATCCATTATTTTGGGAAGCAGGTGTGACTCAATCGATAGAGCTCCCGTTTACCATATGGGAGGCCCCGGGTTCGCTTCCCGGGGCCTCCTTGTGAGGACAGGCCAGCCCGCGCGGTGCGGTGGGCTGATGCAGTGGGACCTCACAGCAACGGGGGAAATAAGCAGACACGGAGAAAACACACAGCGAATGGACACAGCAAGCACAAGCAGCAAGGGGGGGATAAATAAAAAAAAAAAGATCCATTATTTTGTTAAGGGTTGCAAAATTTTGATGTCCTAATTCTAGCATTCCTTCTGCATTTATTAGAACTCTTCTATAAATAAGTACGTACTCTCATCAACTCTTAGAGAAAAAAAAGAGCACCGAACCTCATTCTTCTTGCCTTTATTTCTTCCTGTGGTTGCAAAGTTTTCTAAAAGAAAACACTCCTAACCCTCTCTGAGAAAATCGCTGTAGCAACATTAGCCCCTTAACCTGGTATGCTTTCGCTGAAGTCCCCCGCCTCTCTCCTCACAACGTGAAGGCCACACCGACATGATGTCAACTCTGACAGCTCCCACTTGCTTTCCACCTCTCTGACTCCTGAGTTGCCCTGAGGGGCAAGTGAGCTGAGCCACCCGGGTGGGAGCTCCCTCCATGTCTGTTGCCGGATTGGGCTTTTGCTGGATTCCTGTTGCTAGTTTTCAGTGGCCCTTTCCGGGGGGCGAAGAGCTCTGACCTTGAATCCAAGGTGGCTGGGCCCCTGTCTCGGCCCAGATGAGTTCTGCTGAATGTATTCTCGGGTTTCACCAAAGCTATGTTTCCCACACTTTGCTCTCCATTGTTTGAATCACAACCCACTTGCCATATTTTATCTGAGCTCTAGACCCATTTCTTAGCTCTCATGGCCTAGAGGACAGAATCCCTATGCCACTGCTATTTCCCCTCTCCCTCTACCCCATTCTTACTTCACTCTCAGTCCCAATATAGCTTTTTATTCCTGCACTCAGGGATTTACGTTTCCATGATTATATTCTATATTGATCTCTTTTTTAACCTAATTATGAGCAATTATTAATAATTTTCTTTTCTCAAAAGCAATAAATGCTCATTGTTGGAAAATAAGAAAATAAAGAACATCCATAATCCTACCACACATCAACCAAAAACAAGAAAGAGCAAACCAATGGGATTATGGAATCCTACAGCTCGCCAATACTCTCTAATCACTTTGGCGTATATCCTGTCAAACTTCTTAATTCATTTGTACAATAATTATATTTTTTACACATTGTGTTTTAAAACCTGCTTTCTCACTTACTGCACTTTTTATGTCTTTACAGGTAATACTCGTAGTCATCACATTTTTAAGAACTTTCAAGTTTTTCCATATCAATTTTGTGTGGGATGAGGGCAGATGAGCAAGATGAGGTCATCTGTAGAATTTGCACATTTGAGTTGTGGTCTGAAAGAAATAGAACTTCATCAGCAGCCGACTACGTGAGGAACCAGGAAGGATATTCTCACTAAGATAGTGGGAATAACCTAAGCCAATGTGAGGAAACAATAGCTTGGTTTGATGGATTCCGTTTTTGTATGTCCCACATTATTTACATAAAGTGGACTTGGGATTGGAATTTCCATTTCTTGTTTCAGGTGCATTGTTACTAAATTTAAAGCCATGCACTTGCTTCAAGTGCAATCCTTAAGTAACCTTTAATGCTTTATTAGATTATTTCCATGGGAAAGTTTGTTTCCCTCCAGAATGCTCCATAAAGGACCTGGCTGTGGCAGTGGGAGGCGCAGCTCTTTGCTTCTCCAATGTGAGGACTCTATGCTTGTTTCTTAGCTGACGGCCTTCCTCATGGACCGTAATCCATGTTCTCCAGGTGCTGTGTCAAGGGGTCGGAATGTCCTTCTATGTTTGTCGTCTATACTGAGAATAGGCCTCTGACTGCTCAGAAGTGTGAACACTGTGAAACTTTCTGAGATACACTATTGTGGTAGATTGTATGTTTCAGAGAAGGATGCATGAATATATACATGTTCTTCTTAAAATGTTTCTGACATTCCACTGACAGGTGGAGTTTATGTTCTATACCCTTGAATCTGGGCAAGGTCATGTGATGCCATTCATTTGGTGGCAATGATGCTATGTGACTTCTGAGGCTAGGTCATAAAAAGGATATGACTTTCATATGGCTCTTCCTCTCTTGGAACACACAACAACACATAAGCAGTCAGTCCAGCTGCCCTAGAGCCACAATGCTGGAAAGAGCATGTGGAGAAGGCACTTAGAGAGGGATACCCAAGGAGCTGCAGCTGTGCCATCTCCCAGCTGGTTGAGTCTTCCAGCATCAACTGCCAGACATGTGACTGAGCCAGAGAAAACTGTATGTCCCTGGCAGAGGGAAAAGTAAGACTCCTCTATATAGATGCTTTCATAGGGCATGTCTTATTCCCATGGAAAACAAATTCCACTGAAGATGAGCCCACAGTAAAAATTATAAAGCCTGTAAGGAAACAGGTAATCACAAAAGTAACTCAGAAAATGCAACAAAAAGAAGAATTTACACTTTAGCACCTATAAATAATAAAGCAACTTTAAAGAGATTTTTAAATAAATGTGTTTGAAATGTTCAAGGAGATAAAGTAAGAATAGACTTTTAAAGACAAAAGTAAGATAAAAAAAGAAAAGGGCAGATAGACTTGAAAAAGAATGAAAAAAAGGATCCTAGAAATGTAAGTGATAGTAATTCAAATAAAAATTCAAAGGATATGTTAAACAGTAGACTGAATACAGTTACAAAGAGAATTAGGGAATTGGATGACAGATCTGAGAAAATGATCCAAGACTAGCACAGAGAACTAAAACCTGCAGCAGGGTCGAAAATAGGAGAAAAAATCCTTAAAAAAGCTTGGAGGATAGAATGAGAACCTCCAACCATATCTAAGAGGAATGCAGGAAGGTAGAAATCTGAGAAAATTGCACAGGGTGGGGATGGGAGTAATACTTGAATACATAAGGGATGAAATTTTTCCAGAATTGAAGGACATGAGTCCTCAGATTGAAGATGCATACCAAGTCCTGAACAAGATCTTTAGAAACCATATTGACCTAGATACAAACCAACAGTGCAGAACATCAACTGAGAAAACAGTAAAAGTTACTAGAGAGGAAAAGAGAACCTACAAAGGAATAAAAATGAGAAGGACTACGGACTACTAATCACCAGTATTAGATGCCAAAAAGTAATGAAATCAATTAAGGTTTTGGAATCAATTATTGTCAACTTAGAATCCCATAGCTGATGAAATTGTGATTCAAGAGCAAGAGGTAAAATAGAAGACATAGAGAGTTTACTTCCAGACCTACTAAATTTTAAAGAATGTATTTCACCAAGATGGAAATTGAACCCAGGAGGAAAGAATGAAATACAAAAAACAAATGAGAAAAAACATGGGTAAAATATTTTGGTAAATTTCATTAAATAACTACAAGAGTAGTAACAGAGCTTACCAATTTGGTAGAGAATTTACAAATAAGGGGCAATTTAATAACATAAGACAGAAATACAGAGCTGATTGGAGAGGAACTTAAGAGTTTAAATGTTTTACTTTTTATTTGTTTATGCAGGAGTGGATAGAGATATCGACTAACCTGCTACTAAATCAGTCAGTGTTTAGAAAAAGGGAGAAAATGAAAGAAAATTCAATCAAAAGAATAGAAGGAAGGAAAGGGAAAAAAGCAAAGGAAAAGAAGATTAAATAAAAAACAGAGGGTGGGGGAAGCAGATGTGGCTCAACTGGTTGGGCTCCCATTTACCATATGGGAGGCCCCAGGTTCGGTTCCTGGGGCCTCCTGGTGAAGGCAAGCTGGCCCGTGTGGTGCAGATGACGCAACGGGGGGAGAGGAGCAGACACAGAAAAACTCACAGCGGATGGACGCGGTGAGCACAAGTAGCAAGGGAGGCAATAAATAAATAAATAAATAAATTAAATAAATAAATCTTTAAACAACAACAACAACAAAACAGAGGGTGGTAATAAATCCAAATAAGGTGATCATAATGTGTCAGGGATGTTAGTTTTCACCAAAATCTGTTCTCTCTGTCTTCCATAGTAAAACAGCTATGGTTGGGACATGACATAGCCTCATTTCCCACATTACTTTGTCGCTAGGTGCAGCCATGTAACCAAGTTCTGGACAAGGAGATGTAAGCAAGAGAAGTGTGTAAATTCTGATCTAGGCCTTAAGAAGCTGGGCTTGTGCTCCTCCATGCTCTGTTTTTTATTCCTGGAACTGAACTCAAGAACTAGGTTTCACCACACAGATAAGGCATGGGATGGCAATGGGGAGCAAAGGAGCCACCCCAACAGCAGGGACCGCTGATCCCAGCTATGTTCCATTAGAGGAAAATAACATTCCGTGTGGGGGTGGGCAGTGGGGAGGGCTGGCTCTTCCTTGCAACAACCTTTTACCCTAATTACTATACATGATAAATGAAAACCGATGAAAATCAACTGTTCAAAGGCAGAAGCAGAATGGATTAATAAAGTCAAAATTCATGTTATTTACAAGACACATTTAAAACATGATGACAGCAAATGGTGGAAAATAAAGAGATGGAAAGAGATATGCCAGGTAAACAATAACAAAAAGAAAGCTATCATATCATGCAAAATAGAACTGCAGGTGAAAAAAACAATGGGCAGGTAAACAAGTAATGAGGTTTAAGCCAATTGCATTACATTCTTGGCTCTGCGACTGATACAGTAGGATTTTGGCAGCTTGCTTTATTCTTTTCTACCTTCAGTTTCCATCTCTATAAAAGGGTGTGATACTATATAATTTTTTGGAGAATTGTGAGAATGAAATGAGATAATGAATGGGAAACCGATTTTCTATGCCTATAAACATGTAGTAACTCAAACTATATCACATGATTACTTCATTCACAAACATTATGGAGCACTAGTATATGTCAGGATATGTACTGAGAACTAGGAAGCTGGAGATATTTGTCATCAGGGAGAGTATATGTAAAAAATGAGTTCAAAAACATCTTCTAAGGCATCACGATGGAGGTGTTATATAGGCTAGAGAGACTAGCCAGTTCTAACCTGCAGCAGGGATGAAAAAGATTTCATAAGGGCGATGACTCTGAGGCTGAACCTTGAAAGATGAGTGGTGTTTGGACAGGCTGAATAAGAAAAAGGGCATTCGATGAAAGAGCACAGCATAAAAATAAGTGGCCTGCAGAAGGAACTGCATGGGAGGGACTCCCAGTGTTTGGTGAGCCTGGAGAAACAGACAATGGCTAGGATGTTGGGATCTTATCCTGCAGACAGTAGGGAGCCATTGAAGGGCTTATCCAGGAATAACACCCTCAATTTTGTATTCGAGTAGGCTTACTTTGGCAGCAATGAGAGATGTAGGTGGGGTGGGCAACAGTGGGTACAGGCAGAGAGACTAATAAGGAAAATAATGCAGTGTTTCAGTGGCTTGAATGGAGGGACCTAACCAAGGCAAGAACAGTGAAATGGAGGGAAGGTGATAGGAGCTGGGGGCTGGGGGGGGGAAGAGGGGGAAGGGGGGCGGTGCTGGAGAAAGAGGCAACTGGGATGTTCTCTTAATTTCTTCTGTGGGTGACTTGGTGGATTGCGGTGACATTGGGATTGTGTTGACATTGACCAAGAATGAGACTAGAGAGAGAAGCCTCTAGCAAAATTAACCTCTGTTTTAGGCAAGCTGAATTTAAGGTTCATGGGACATCAGGGTAGAAATTTCTGGTAAGAACTTGGCTTTACAGAACTGGTGGTTGAAGTCATGGGTGGAACGGATGAACCACTCAGCATGCCCAGGCAGCATAAGAAACTGAACAAGAGTAGACAATTTCCACACCCCAACATTTAAGAGGTGGCAAAAGGGGCTGAGCAGGAAATGGTCAGAGAGTTTGGAGACTAAAGCATTACAGGAGGCAATGGAAGAAATGCTTTCAGGACTTTTTAAAGAAAAGTCTAATCAACCGTGATGAGCTGCAGATAGGCCAAGTAAGATGAAAACTGGGGAAAAGCCAATGGTTTAGGGAATTTTCCTAACCATAAGTGACCTTTGTCAGGGCTTTTTTGGTAGAATAGTGGGCATAGAAGCTAGTTTGCAGGGCCCTGAAGAACCAGTGGTGATTAAGAAAGGGATGTGAGAATAGTGAGAACAGGCTTTTAGTTGCCTCAGAGCTTAGCTGCAGAGAAATGGGGTATGGGGTTTTTAATTTTTGTTGAAAAAATATGTGAATGAGTTAATATGGTGAAAGACCGTGGGATGATGCCGCTTGAGAGAAGCTGGAAGCCCAGGAGAGGGAATATAGTCACTCTTGGACTAAGTCTAGCTGGACACCGTCTTCGAGGCCATTAAGATGACCCCAAACGCTCTGTGCTACGTTTTATCCAAAGGGCATTGAGCCTTCCCGCAAGCCAGCCTCTTCCATCAGCTAGGGTAGTGCTAGGATTGGAAGGCAGGTCGATTCCTTTAGCCAGTATTCTTTCCACGAAACTGTTAATTATTAAAAATGAATGAGAAAAAAAAAAGAGCTGCACCCCCTCAAGGTTAAGCCCTCTGGCAGACGCTAACCCATCTGCAATATTTTTTAACATCACAAAGAAGAAACCACCCCTGGAGCAGCTGGCTCACGAGCGGCTCTCCATGCAGCGACCTCGCTGGCTCTGTTGAAGTGGGTTAACGTCAAGTGTGAATTTCGTTCCATTCCCAGCGCCCGAGGCTGGCGGAGACGCCCGCAGCGCGGTCCGCCAACAGGGGCAGCCAGCAAAGGGAGAGGGTCAGGGGCGCCGGGAGGAGTCTCGGGGAACTCACGGCCACGGCCGCTCGGGTCGCCAGCCCATCTGCCGGCCCAGCCCGGGCTTCCTCCGCCGTCCCCGCAGCGCTCCGCGCCCGGCCCCCGGGGAGGCCGCTCCTCTGCCCTCGGCCGCCGGGTGCCCGTGACCACCCGGCGGTGGCTTTCGGCTCCGCGCCTTATAAGGCCTGACAGGAGGGTCACGTGCGTCCCGGGCCGCCCGCCGGGAAGAGGGGGTGGCGGGGGGAGGGGCGGGAAACGGGGAGGAAAAGGGGAGGGAGCCGGGGGCGGAGGAAGGAGCGAGGGGCGGATTCTGTGGCCGTGGGAGGTGGCGGTGGTGGCGCGGAGCGGACCGCTCGGAGCCGCGGAAGGGAGCGGGACCCAGGAGGAGAAGGAGGAGGAGGAAGGGACCGGCGCGGGGGCGGGAGAGCGCGGCGCGGCGGAAGCCGGAGACGGCGGGAGGGCCGGTGGCTGGCCCCGGGCGGGAGCCGGGGCGGCGGCAGCGGCGGCCGAGAGGGACCGCGGCGAGGGAAGCGCATACAGCGGGAGCAGCGGGGGTCCCGGTCCGCGCGCCCCGGCGGCGGGCTGGCGCGGGCCGGCACGATGGAGCCGCAGCACGTGCGCCCCGCACCCGGCGCCCGCAGCCCGGCCTGGGAGGAACCGGTGGGTACCGCGCCCGCGCCCACCCCCTCCTGCTTCTCCTCTGCTCCCCCCCGCCCGGGCCGGGTTCCGCTCAGGAAATGGCCCGGGATGAGGTCCCCAGCTGCTTCCCAGCCGGGCCAGCGCTTCCTCCGCCGCCCGGGCTCCTCCTCGCGCGCCGCCCGGAGCGCCTTTGTCCGCCGGTCCGAGGCGCTCCCCGAGGGGCTGCTGGCGAACCTCTGTCCCTTGCCCTCGGAGGATCGCTTCCAGGCTTCAACGACGGCTCAACTTTTCACTTGATTTAAGAGCGTGGGGTGTAGCTAGGGAGAGAGCAGAGACCCGGACGGTACGGTCAGCGTGGGGGGCCCGGGGACGACCCGGTCTGGGCTCCTGAGACCGCGCCCTGGCGGTCACCTGGACGAGCAGGTTCCTCGGGACCGCCGCTGGGGGTGGCAGAACGCGGTGTCAAGCACGGAATCGTGCCCCTTATTCCTCTGCACCTCTAAAGCCCCGGGCTTTTCTAGGGTTAATGGGTTTTGCCCGGGATGAAGCGCGAAGCTAACTTCGCTTTCGCCTGGGATTTGGCTGCACATGCAACGGCGGAGGTTGGATAATTTTAGGGGCCGTGAATAGCGTGTGCGTATGTATTGCGTGTGTGAGTATGAGGAGGAGGAGACCTTGGGGGGGGGATGGGGGCAGAGGGGCTTTGGATTCGTTCCCCCAAACTCCTTCAACTTCCTCCTTTCTTCCAACTCAGAACCACCTCACATCCCTCCAGGGATTCTACCCAGGAATCCCCGTCTCACTCAGAGCTCTGTAATCCCGTGTGGTCTGCCTTTTCCCTGGCCTCGAATGTTAGCTTTCCACGCCCTGCCTCGGTGTTGGCTACTCCGTCCGGGTTGAAATTCTTGGGCCGATCTGAAAAGCCCGGTCAGAAATTTCTGGCCTCACCGGTGTTCAATTCGACGTGTTCGGATGCTGTTTGCCCTGTCTGCCCAGCCCGGCTCTCTGCCTGTTGAGAGCTGCTAGGTCAGGTGCCAGGGTTGGTTCTCCTTTCCTTTTCTGATATCTACACTCCCAGTTCCTTTGCCCAGGGTACGTTTCTCTGCCTCCTGTTTCCTGACCTTTCAGAAGTGTCCTTCGACTCTGATCCATCTGCATCTGCAGCTGTCTTTGCTTTTGCAAATTTGAACATGTTGTTAGGCTGCCCATCTGCTCATGTTTCTTCTATTGTGGTTATCACTGGGGATTACATTATTCCCGAAATTAAAATTATCTAGTTTTGGAGTTTAACTCAAAGATTATTCAGAAGTAAATTCAGTGATTCCTTTTTGTTACTGTTTTAAACTTTCCTATATGAAGTCCCTTTAGAACCCAGATACTTTAAGCCAACACCAGTCACGATGAAAAATACACAGTTGTTCTTATTTTCCTTTAGGGTGCTGATTTTATGTCTAGAAAAGTAGAGAAAACCCTTTTTTTAAACTTTTTACTTCTCAAAAGTGACAGGATCTAAAACACTCATTTATTTTCTGCAAAATATATTCAGCACCATTCTTTCCACTCCAACTTTTAAAACTAGTGCCCTAACAGAAATCTGTGAATCAAACTGTGACACTTTATCCAGACTATGGATCTCTCCTAAAATATTAGGCTTATTTCCTTTAAACACTGAAGGCTTTTTTGTTTGCTCAACAGATGTTTTATTGTGCCACCTACTATGTTCCGGAGATTGCTAGCTAATACAGCAGTTGATGATACAGATGTAACCCTTGTTCTTAGAGAGCTTACATGCTTAACTAAACAACAGACTCTTCATATATCTTAATGTAGAATGTAAGAAACATTCTGCAGATATCTCAGGTATGTGGCCTAAACTGCTACTCTTGACAAAGTGATTTTATTCTGAATGACTGATCTTTGAAACCCTGTGGTCATACCTGTATGGTAATGCTTATCTAAGAACTAATAAAGGGAGTTTTCATTTAAGTTCTTAAAAAATGACATTCAAATTACTGAAAAGTGGCATATAGCAGAAAAAGAAGTGATAAGTTAGGGAAAAAAAGAGTCTGGATTTATATGTTAAATATTTCAGGCATTTGGAGTGAAGGGGAGAAGAGAAATATAGCTTAATCTAAATATGTTTTGAAGGGGCACAAAATCCATCAAAATCGGGTTCATGACATTTTTTGCATCATTAGCTGATCCCATTAAGAATCAGATGAAAGCTATGGACTTTCCCACACCACACACACACACACACCCTCAAGGCACCCATGCAACACATATATAAACATTTTAATAGCTTTGCCAGAGAATCACAGATTTCCTGAAGCCCAATCTGTAGACCTGCAAGGGCCTAAGACCTCAGGTTAAGAACACCTGCTTTAACTGTAACTCCATTTAGCAGTTATTTAAAATCTG
The DNA here is from genome assembly GCA_029593785.1 of Cabassous unicinctus. Taxonomy (NCBI): domain Eukaryota; kingdom Metazoa; phylum Chordata; class Mammalia; order Cingulata; family Chlamyphoridae; genus Cabassous; species Cabassous unicinctus. Next base: position 8,017 of record JAQZBX010011677.1, on the reverse strand, counting down.
CTTTTTGAATTAAAATATGGGCAACTCTAATACTTTACCATAAAAGTATACTCATTTACATCAATTAAAAGGAATCTTCACAGTTGAACAGGCTGTGCCCACGTTACACAATTCCTGTTGCATTATCCCTTATGGCATCTATGACAGCACACTTACGGACTCACCCTCCTCACTCTTTTTGATGGAGCCTACAATATGATGATGTGATTCTACATGGAACTACTCAGAAAGAAGAGTAAACATAACCCCAGGAATTGATGCTGACTAATAGTAAAGAGAACAGCACTTCTTGTCTGAAATACAACCTTGTCTGGAGCTGAGAGGCAGCTGCTGAGCTTTGTGACATTCTTTGTGTTTGGAGAGGAAATGAAGTTATTTAGTTAAGTGAGGACCTTTAAATAAACTGTTAGCCTTATTATCATTATTCTGGTTAGGGCATTGGGGCTAAAGAAGATAAATGTTAGCATTCAAGTTTCTGTGTATTTTAATGCTTTGGTATTAAATCAATGGAAATACAAGCATTACTAAATTTCTGATCAATGAAAAATATTTTGATGGTAGGTATAGATGAATAGTAAGATATTTAGCCAGACAATCCTTACTCGTAGATATAATATCTATGAGTTTTTTAAAAAAGGGTAGTTAGAATTCTAGCCAAAACTTTAAAAGTGGGAGTATCTGTGAAAGAGTTCTTGGTCAGTGGATGGATGTTAGAGTGCATTTTACTTACTGTTTTTATTCTCAAATGATTTTATCCTCAGTAGTTCCGATGAAACTATTCAGAACTAATGGAAAATTAGGAAGAGAAGAGTTTCAAAGGAAAAAGTGCCAAAATAAAAATCAGCAGTAAAAACATTTATGCCTTAGGTCTAGATGATGAAACGTTAGTACATTATTTGCAAGAGTGACCATATGTACAAGCAGTTGATATCAATGATTAATCTCAAAATCTTTTTCAATTCAGAATCTTACATGGGAAATTTAATAGCAAAACGTTTTGAATGTTAAATTCTAAATATGTACCAATGACTGTAATTGAGAGTAATTCTAAAGCCTTAATGAGGCATTCCCCTAAGGCCTGTGTTTGTTGGGCCTGCATTGTTCTTTGGTTGCATGGTTCCTATTGATTAGGAGTTTGAATCCTAAACATGAGCGGATATGAAGTGCCTACTTGAGATCTACAAAATTTAAAATGGAGTCTACACGTTTCTGATACAGTATTTAATGTAAAACCGTAGAACGTGTGGGAATTAAAAAGTGCAAATGAATATTAAACCCTTTTTTGTATGAGTACTGATCAATAATGAGACTGTAATTCAAAGCTGCTAATACCTCTATCGATAACAATCACTAATATTCATAAAGTTTGTATCATCATGAGATTTAGCTGTAACAGACATCTCCAGTATAAAATGTTTTTTTTTAATGGAGCAGGAAACCGTATTTAGTAGAAATCTAATTTAGCGGTAGCTTCACCTATTTTCATTTCATCCTGATTGTAGTGGCTGCATGGCTTATGTCCAAGTTTTTAATAGTGTGCTTGTGATATGTTATGTTCCAAACAAAAATTTCAAAGTAACAATCATAAAAGAAATATGTAAGACGCATCTAAGAAATTATTTGAAAGTTTGCAAACACCAAATAAGGAAAAAGGCAAGGAAATCTTGTAAATTAAATAAATAATGTAATATGTCACATATTTGAAATTTACTTCAGTTGCCATTTTGAGCTAAATTAAAATATTTGAAAATACAGAGACCTTGACATTGCTATTCTTTTTTTTTTTTTTTTTTTTAAAGGAAGTGAAGTCCTTTGCAGGTATACAATATACAGATTGAATATCCATTCTGGGAACTTCTAATTTATAGATAAGACCTGAGAAGAAGCTAGTGGGGTTTGTTACCTTAAACTAGGAATTCTTTGAAACTTTCTCTCCTCTAAAGAAATGACTGAAGGAAAGAGAATTTTCCTTGAACCGCCTTTTGTGGGAAGTGATGTGATTGGGACTTTTCTTTCATTTTTCCAACCCCTCTTGCACATTATCTTCATTCGGAACACCTGTGTGCTAGGGAAATTAAAGAGTAGGGACCATTTATTTAGCATGAACAGGCTAAGACTGACTTTGCTTTCAAAGTCACAACCAAGTGTTAGAACTTGTTACAGGAACCTTTGAAGATCAGGGCTGGCTCTTAAGTCAAATCTTTATGAAGTAATGAATACCTTTCCTTTGAGCTATTAATTTGCCCAGCTATTACAGATGAAACTTTTATAGTATCTTTAAGCAGTCATCCTTTGAATCAACGAGTGAGAAATGTATTTGACTCTCTTATTAAGACCACAAAATAGGCATGGGCGTTAAATGATGCACTTCAATATAATAAACCCTGCTGGATTCTGGAAAATGTTACTGTAGAAAACTTGAGGGCCTGAAGTGTGAAAAGAAGTAGATGATAGCTGACAAATTTACTTTTGTTATATACATTGTGGTGAGGTGAAAAGAACATTAGATTAGGCACCCCAGGATTTTTTACTTTGGTCCCAGCTCATGATTTTAGGCCTCTGTTTCATTACATTAAAAAAGAGGACCCAACTAGGTTTATTTTTTTCCAAAGGTCCTTGACTGGCCCTTGTCTACATTGCCAAGCCCCTGGATTTGTCAGTGACCACCTAGGTGTGGAGAAAGGCCATTATTTTGGTGATTAGCTCCTTTTTCTCTTAAAGAATTCCCACCACAGCAATGTGTTCTTTGTAGATACAGAAGCACATATTTATAGAGACCTAAGGGATCTTAAAGTGCATTTTGTCCAGCTCTTTCCTTTCCTAAAGAAAACAAGCTGAAGTAGCTTCTAAATTAGTATTACATGGCAGAATTCTCCCACCCTTGAACCTTTAAATCAACCAGCACACTTTACATCTTAATGAATTTAATCTATAATGTGGATGTACAGTATTGGAAATGCCTACTGTTTGTTCCCCTACAACCTCTTAGATTTGTCAGCTCTGTCTCGGTAATCAAATTATTCTTGGGGGTTAGGTTACAACTAAAAAAAAAAGGAACAAGAAAATCTTAGTTTGGATGAATGTTAAAGATCATGTCAATTGAGGGGGGGAGGGGGGGAGAAGGGAATGGGTTCTGAAGGGCCCCAAAATGCTAGAGATTTAATGCTTTACTGAAGTGGGGAGAATCCAGAGTCTGGCAAGGATCTTCTGCCTTACTTAAAAGTATAGCTTACACCATGTCGGAGTTCTCTCTTTGGATGGTAAGAGGAATCTGTCATTTTCGTATCTTTACCCCCAGCCCTCCCACACCTGCAGGGGGGTTTCTTGACGCCAAGTTTGAACAGCCCGCAGCGATGCTGGGGTGCCCGAGGTGGCCGTGTAACCAGCTTGCACGGGACCGCTGGTGAGCGGTGGCTGCAGCCTGTTGATCCCACTTCCTCCAGCTTTAGTCCGGGATAGGGAGTGGCTCTCCCAGAACTTCCAATGTTTTCGTGCTCTGGTCCTGTTGTTCGCAAGGCTTGAGCGCATTGTTTTCTTCCAGGCAGACTCGGCGAGCGCTTCAGCTTTGACATTTTACACTCTGTCGTCTTGGGCTGCGTGTGCTCTCTTGTTTCTGCGCGGTCTCCACGCCCTTTCCAGTTTCCTGTTAGCCAAAGGGATCGCTCTTTCTGAACGAAAAGTTCTCAGCGGAGTCGAACCTCCCGGAAAATGCTCTTCTCTTCCGTGTGCGCCGGCTGGGGGTAGGGGTGGGCCAGAAACGAAACACCGCGGTCCCGAGGGGCCGAAAGCACCCGAACCCGAGGGCAGAGGCTGGAAAGGTATGGTCTTCGGAGCGGGGCCGGGGGTCCTGAGACCTACAAGGGCCAGGACCACCCCTTGATCCCGCAGCGACCGCCCAGCTTCGGCGCAGAGGGGGCTTTTTATTCAGCGGGAAGCGCGCGGCGAGGCCTAAGTCTCTGGATAGATTCGGGATCCAGGAGGTGGCGGGGTGCCCGAGAGAGTCGGGAGGAAGCCCTGGGTTCCCTTTCTTCTCCAGGGTCCGCTCTTAGCCCAGCTTCCCAGAACCGGGGTAGGGACCATCGCCAATGCCGGACCGGCCTGGGGGCTGGCCGCGGAGCTTTTCCCCCGCCCTCCCGTCCATCCCGGGGACCCCAGGCCCGAAGGGGAGTGGGCGGGAGGTGGGCCCGGCCCCTCTGCCACCCCCATCTTCTCTCCCCGCGCTGGTCGCATTCTGGGTCCAGGAACCTCAGAAGCTCCTGAGGCTGCTTGCGCAGGGGTTTCAGGCGGGCCGGGGGCCGCGTCCCCTGAGCCCCACCGCTCGGCCGGACCTTGGCGGAGGTGCCTGGCGGGCCCCTTCCGGGAGGGCGTCTGGTCCCCGGAGACCCTTCCCTCGCGGGGGCGGCCGGGGACGCGGAAGATGGCGGCGCTGGGCGCGGGGCTCCGGGCGCGCTCGGGCAGAGCCCACCCTCTGACTGTCGCCGCCGCCCCGGCAGGGCGGTGCTGTGTCCCCGCAGGAGTCGGAGAGGATGGCCGGGGCCGGCGGGCAGCACCACCCTCCGGGCGCCGCGGGAGGAACCGCCGCCGGGGCCGGCGCCGCGGCCACCCCCGCCGCTACCTCAGCGGGGCCCGGAGAGGACTCGTCCGACAGCGAAGCGGAGCAGGAGGGGCCCCAGAAACTGATCCGCAAAGTGTCCACCTCGGGGCAGATCCGGACCAAGGTGAGGCAGGGGAGGCCTCGGGCCTGAAGGGAGCGGGGAGGGCGGGAGGCGGCGGCGCAGCACGGTGGAGAGACGGCGCCCGAGGCGCAGGGAGCGCGCGGGGCGAACCCGGGAACGTGGGCACCAGGGGCGGGGCCGGAGGCGCGGGGCGGGACGGGGGCGGGGCGCGCGGGGAGCTGGACCGCCGCGCGGGAGGCAGGGATTCCCCTCCCGCGCGCTGGAGGCCGCGAGAGGGTGGGCTCCTGCGGCGCTCGGCTGGCCGAGGCGGAGGAGCAGGGACCAGCCGCTCCGCGAGAGCCGCGGGAGCGTGGGAAAAACCTGCAGCACCGTCGCGAATTCCCACTTCAGGCACTTAAATCGAGAGATTTTTTTTTTCCTTCCCTACCGTGCAGTGGTTCGGAAGACTGTGTGCGTGTGCGTGTGCGTGGGGAGCTCAGTGCAGGCTGAACAGCCAGAGTGAGCCCCGCCACTTTCCCTTCCCGCGGGACAGCAGCTGCCTGCCCCTCTCTTGGTCCACTCTGGGAGGGTGGGTGAGGAGGTGACGCTTGCCAGCAATTCCCGCCCCTCTGTCTCCTGCCGCCCTTTGGACCCGGCAAAAAGGATGCTGGCTGTCAACCGCACCGTGAGCGGCACAAACTGCTGGCTTTCCTGCCCTAGATTTCCGCGGAGTGAGGAATTCAGATTTCACTAACACATCCATAGTTATTTTTAGTCATGAAAAACAATCTCTATGTGGTAGATGGAGATTAGGATCTTGTACTGTCTTGTTTATGGGGCTTAGGCAGTGGCCCTCTGAAGCTCAAAGTTGAGAATTTTAATTTGGTCACGAACATACACATAGCAAATACGCCTAAAGGATTATTTATATATTATGATTTTCAGCGTAATTTTAAAAATCTGCACACGGAGAGTCAACTATTGGTGGGAGACTAACGAGGAATTTGAAAAGGCAACCAAGAAAATCATTGGGTTTGTGTGCTCTCTTGAGAAGTAAATGTGCAAAAGTTAATTCATTCTACCCCTATTTTTATGAGAATTTCTTTCCTAAGGTCAGTGGACCCCTATATGAAAATAGAACTTTTGTTCTTTGCCTTGATTGTATTAGTCTGCCTCTTTTGTAGTTTTTCTAAAGTTATGTGTAAGCACAGACACAAATAACTTCACAAGATGCACTTAATAAAGAGCCAGGAATTGCTTCAGCCATTCAAGTGCACATTTGTAACTCCTTTTAATTGGGACATTTTTGAGGTTGATAGCAGTTGGAATAAATTAAGGATATGAGAGTTAATGTATTTTTAGAAGGTTAGACTAAATAGGGACTTCTCTAACAGTGCCTTTAACATTTGAAATCTAATAAAAAAAAAAGTTCCTGTAGCTTTTTAAAATAATGAGCAAAATGGCAGGTTTTTAAAAAATGGTATACATTATTTAATTATATAAAATTTTAAAAGTCCATCTATACTTATATCAGGAGTAAGCAGTAAATTTATACTGTTTGAAAAAAAAATTAGAGATATTTTAAATTGAGTGGAGTTAAGTCATACAACAAATCTGTTGGAGTAACCAATAAAATTTGTAGGTTTCATGAGTTCATGATAGTAGCTAAGATTATACTTTTTGTTATTATCTGTGGTTTGGGATAAAATATGTTCATTGAGATGTAGCAGTAAATTCAAAAAGCGCATTTATTGTTGGTTTTCAGTTTAACTTTCTAATAAAAATATTCACATATATTTTGCCATGATTAGAGATAATTCGTCATCATTAAATGAGATGTTGTTTGAATATCAAAAGGGGTATTGAAATTCAGAAATTCTGCCTTTATACCAGCTCACATGTTAGGGTGCCTATAAGTTCGTTATCATTTTCATATATGAATACCTGAAGCCAGGGCCTAAGACTGCTGAGACCAGTTAGCCAAGCCTCCCCCTTTCCCTCCCCATTCCATACCGCTCATATATGTCACAAAGTTCATCAGTTGCCTCTTGTCACATACACTGATTCTAAGGTAAGAAGGTGAGGGCTTATCAGAATCTGGGAGAAGAGAGGCCATGTAAGGAATGAAAAATGCTGTTCTATGAACTATGGGTTCCCAGTCTTGGATTATGATCCATTAAGAGTTAAGGGAAAGCATCTTTAGAAAAAGGTAGATTCTGCCTTGATCCTTCCACAGACATGTAAGGTAGAAGAGCATGGAGGAGAGGGAGCCCAAGCCCAGCCATTTTGAAGACAACAGCAGCAGTTCTTGCTCATATATCCTGAAAATTAAGAGACCACTTTGGTCTGTCAGGTGGTGATTTCTAGTGGCGTCTTCAATCCTGTTTGAGTAGCAGCCTGGGATGATGGACATGGCACACACACTTATACACATATATACATTCTTACATACATATATATATGTATATATGCTTTCTTTATAAAGCATTTATGCATAGATATACATAGGGCCTACAGCAGAGTGAGGTGCACATCAAGGTAAAAAAATATATATATATTTTTCACCCTGAAATGGCTCCCTAGTCTGTTTGCTCGTTGTCTGCTCATTTTTCCTTTAGGAGGCACCAGGAACCGAACCTGGAACCTCCCATGTGGGAGGTGGGTGCTCAACTGCTTGAGCCACATCTGCTCCCTAAAAATATTTCTTAAATGAATGACTATGAGTATATATTACATGCTTACGTATCATGCTTCATATATATGGATATTGTTGTTAAAACATTGGTAGTACTTATTTTGTTTCATTTGAAATCCGTAGGATTATAGAGCTTTTTTGGTATCCCCTTTAGGTTTGCAGTGAAAAAAAGAGGCCCCTAATTTACTAATTACCTTATTTGAAGTATTCTTTTATTGTAAATACTGGTTAGTGTTTTAAATAATTTGGATATTAGTAAAGAATCTTAAGTTAATTGTGGCATTTGGAAAAGTATCCAGGCTTTTTCTTAATTGAAAGAATAATGCATGCATCCAAACACTCCGTGTAATGAATGTAAGGAAACATTCAAACAGTGTAAGAGGATATAATGATGGGAGGATTTTCAGTGAAAGCAATCTCCCTCTTACCCCAGATCTCTCTTCTCCCTTTCAGAGACAGTCTTGTTGACACTTTGTTGGTGTGATTCCAGAAAATTTTTATGCACATGCAAGCATATATGCTGGATATCTACTTCTTAAAAAAAATACTAATGGGAGCATTCTCTGTATATTCTTTTACATCTTGTTTGTTTGGAGATATACTATGGAGATCATATTTCTTGTGGCATGTATACATCTACCTCATTCTTTTTTTTTTTTTTTTTTTT
>JAQZBX010011676.1:26559-42432 GCA_029593785.1 Cabassous unicinctus | reverse complement strand
ATATATACACCTTATATATATATAAGACCCCTAAGCAGAAGGAAGTTCTAAGGGGCTCCAGAAGGTTTTACAATTATCACAGTTATCCAGTTCCTCCTCTCATTTTAACTGGGTAACTGGAAAGCCTTAATGAGAACACTCATCACTTTAACATTATTGTCCAATGAATATAAGATGTATAAAGTAGATACAAATATATCTTCTCATGTTGATTCTGAAATTTAATACGGTCACTGTTCTTAGTTCTCAGTGCTTAGCTCTGGCCGATGTTCTCAGTTAATTCAGGTATTCTCATATCTGATGCTCAGTGGGGGTCCTTTGGTCCTCAGCTGTGCCATGTCCTTGAAAACAAAGCACCTCAACCTTTCAATAACTCCGACATTTCTGTGATTCTGATCTAGGACTGCTCCACCTTGTAAGTCACAGTGGAAGACCACAACAGAGTGATAAGTACTATAAAGAGAGCACCGGTATCCAAATTGCCATATCTTACACAATTCTTGAATTCTAAGTGAGCATAACAAGCCCAAAGGGGGCACTGCTCTAAAACAGACCTTCAGTGACCTTTAACTCAAACAAGCCAGAGATGCTGGACTAATAATTAGTCACCATAAATACACAACTATTAAAATACACCAAGAAGAATTGGGAAGCCCTGATGTGTCAGAAAATGGGTATGGTTAGTTCCTGGATAAAGAGGACTTTCCGGCTGTGGATTTTTGGACATAAACAATGAGAAACAATCTTCCTCCACACATAATGGGTGGGTTGGGCAAATCTTCACAGCATGAGACAGAGACCCAACCAGAGGATCTATATAGTTCATTCAAATGGACAAAAACCAATTCCTGCTTAGAACATTGCTTAGAAAACAAATATAAGAAAGATATTGCTGCCATGGCTCATTTTTCCTATCTGCCCAGGGCTATTTTCCACAAATAATGAAACCATTTTAATAAATCAAATAAATAAGAAAACCCTGAATTATTTTTAAAATCTGAAGAATTGTATCATTCCCTTCTGTTGCCAAGCAACACACTTTTGCTATGATACAATCTGAGACCTTGATTAACATTCTCAGTTGTATAGAAAGGATACAGAAACAGGATATAGAATCAAGGAGATCTTGACTACAGAATGAAGTGAAAAGGCAGGAAGGGAAGAAGGGAGGAAGAGAGAGAGAGAGAGAGAGAGAGAGAGAGAGAGAGAGAGAGAGGGAGGGAGAGAGAAAAGAAATAGGACTCATCAAATCATTTGATTTTTCTACACTGGAAACAGCTAACCATCAGATCTTCAGGTTCAGAAAATGCAGTGTACAGACCTAATAATAAAGGATTCTATGCAGCTACTCAAATTGCTGATGACATGTATAAACATGGCAATGTCACTCTTAGCACGTTAACGATAATTACACACTTTCAGTTACTGAATAGCTTTTGTTAGCTTTTACCCCCTTTCTGAAGTAAAAAGTGCTGGAATTTGCCTGATGAAATTACTCAGGATATATCTTCCTGAGTTGAGTATTCATATATCAAAGAAAAAGCCACCAATATTAGGTAACAGAATTCCAGAGGCACAGATCCAGTCCACCCTAAAAGCCTTCTACTTGTGCTAGGAAGTCAGATGTCCAAATTGTGGGCAGAAATTTTAGAGAGTGATTTTAAGGATTTGACTAGCATGGATGCTGAATTTATCAATCCTATAAAGCCGATGAAGAGAGTTGGGAGGACTGGGGAATGAATGCCACTGATACATCAGGGAAATACAAGGAAGATGCAAGAGTCCAGTAAGACACAAGGAAAAGCTGAGACTCATAGCACCAAAGTTAACACCACCAAATGTCATGACCTGCACTGAGGTTCAAAGCTCGAATTGACAAAATATGGTTTAAAAGACTACCTGTGAAGGATCACGGAGTTTCAGTTGAATGGTAGCTTAAGTTCACAGTCTTATTATCCTTATTTTATGGGTGAGGAAACTAAGGCACATTCAAACAACTTTCCCACAGAGCTACTAAGTGGCAGGTGTGGAATTTTAACCCACGTATGTTTTAATTCAAAGCCTTCTTAACCACAGCCCATCAGGCATACTCTGAAAAAAGGAAGTGATAATTCCATTGTATCTTGCAATGATACCCTACCTGGAAAATTGTTCAGTTCTGTATAACACGTTTTAAGAAGGGCGTTAAGTTCCACTAGGCAGATCTCAGTGTGTCAATCAGGATAGCGAAATATCTAAAAATATATCAAGAATATTCTCCAGGTTATTTAACCAGGAAAGAAGACTTAGGTGCAGATATAAGATACATTAAATAACAGAAAGAATTTTTTTTTACATAGAAAGAGAATGAAGTTTACTTTATGAAGCCTTGAGAGAAGAGTAGGACCAAAGAGAAGAAACAGTGGGGGGGGGATAGAATTCAGCTCAACAAAGGGAAGAGCTTTTTATAAAAAAAAAGCTGCCCAAAATAGATTATAGGTGGCTTTAAAACATAGCAAGGCCCCAGTAAACAAAAATACTCTAGTGGAGAATAGCCAATAACTGTAGATGGTGGGTGATATGGGTGCTGCACAGGAGGTTGGACCAAATCGTTTCTAAAAACCATCCACTTTTAATATCCTATTATTCTAGAAAAATTCATATATATTTTCTGACACATACCCACACACAAAATACAGGAAGCTCAACATATTTCTCTACAAAGCTTACTTTTCTAATTTTCTTTTTAAATTATATTGACTACATCAAGAAAAAAATCTATCTTTAACAGCTCCCTTTAATGCTTGATCTTCTTTTATAAAACAGCCAACCAAAAAAAAAAAATCAAAACAAGAATAAAAGCAGGAGTGGGGCTGAAGAACACTCTAACACTAGGAATCCAAGATACGTTGATGAATATAAATGAATATTCAAAACCCTGATTCTGGATCAGAAAACCTAAAAGGCTTCCAATTCCGGTATCATATATAATCCTATCGCAGGGCCACTGTGTATAACTGTGCATTTTAGTCTATGTAAAGGCAACCCCTGGAGTTGTGCAGTGCACAATATGCCAGGCCTTATGACCCAGCCCTGCCTATCTTTCATAAACCAGTAGAATATGATTATGTCTACAAATTGAGCTCTATTTCCACTAACTTTCATGGCCCTCTGCAGCTCAATTAACCTTCTTACCAGCACTTCATGGCCAATGATGGTATGGATTGCACCTGGTCATACTGGCCCCATCCTCCGAGTAAATAATCTAAGCACACGCCTTGGCTGGTTATAACAAACAAAAATAGCATTAATCATATTATTAATAGATAATAATTGCTTTTAAAAAAAGCTCTCACTACCTCTCTGACCTTAAGAGATTATACAAAACAGCTAAAAGAGTCAGGACTTTTTTTTTTCCAGCTTCCTCTTGGCTTGAATTTAAGGTTCTGGTAATGCAAAAATGTTTGGGACTTCCCACACATAAAATGTTATCATATACCTCTCTACCTTTTCATTGACCTAGGAGAAGGAGATCTGCTGGGGCAATTAAATATCCACATGTAAAAGAGATTAGACCCCCTGCCTCACACCATATACAAAAATAAACTCAAAATGGATCAAAAACCTAAATATAATAGCTAAAACTATAAAACATGTAAATATTCATGACCTTGGGGGTTAAGCAATGGTTTCTGAGATATGATACCAAAACGCACAAGCAACAAATCATAAATTAAATGGGACTTGATGGAATTAAAAACTTTTTTTCCACAATCAAGAAAATGAAAAGACAAACCACAAAGTGAGAGAAAATATTTATAAATCATATCTGATAAGGGACTTACATATAAAATATCTAAAGAACATTTATAATTCTATAATAAAAAGAAGTACTCCAATTAAAATATGGGCAAAACACTTGAACAGACATTTCTCCAAAGAAGATATTCAAATGGTCAGAATGAAAAGTTGCTCAACATCATTAGTCATTAGGGAAATGCAAATCAAACCCATAATGAGATACCACTTAACGTCCATTAGGAAGATGATAATCAGAACTCTCTCCTTGTTCTACATATTCAACAGTTTGACTACTATGTGTCTTGGCATGGTTCTCTTAGGGTTTATGCTGTTTGGGGTTCACTGGATTTATAGAATGTGATATTCACATCTTCCATTAAATTTAGGAAGTCTTCTGCCATTATTTCTTTGAATATTCCTTTTGTTCCTTTTCCTATTTCTTCTCCTTCTAGCATTCCCAAACCATGTATATTGATATGTCTGACAGTGTCCCACAGGTCTTTTTGGCTCTGTTCACTTTTTTCATTCTTTTTTCTTTCTGCTCCTCAGCCTGTATCATTTCAATTTTGTCTTCAAGTTCACTGAGTCTTTCTTCTATCAATCCTAATCAGCTATTGAAATGCTCTAAGGAAATCTTTTATTTCAATTATTGTGGTCTTTAACTCCAGTATTTGTTTGGTTCCTTTTTAAAATGTCTTTCTCTTTGAAATTCTTACATCGTTCATTCATTATTTTCATGATATACTTTAGTTTTCTTCTGTGTTTTCCTTTAGCTCTTTGAACATATTGAAGGTAGTTTTTTAAGTCTTTGTCTGACATGTCCAAAGTCTGGTGTTCTTCATTGATGGTTTCCAAATTTTATCTTGTTCCATGGGATGGGCCATCATTTCTTGTCTTATAATCTTTTGCTTCTCACTGTACATTTTAATATTTTAATGTGTTAACTGTGATTTAGTCCTACAGCTGTCTGTTCCTTACGTTTGTACCCAGCTAGTGATATGACAGATTTCCTTGAGTCCCAGGGGCTAACAACAACAAACCAATGCAAAAAGAACTTTTCACTTTCTTTGCAAATTGGCTCTGTATTGGCTGGTGCTATGGTTCAAATTTTAGCCCTCCTGCAAAGAAGACTGGCCCAAGGCAAAAGGGTGGGGTCCTCTACTTTCTTCTGAACCTGCATCTTATCCTGGGATTGCACTCACTTGTAGCCTTAGGAATTGTCCCATTTACAGAAATCCTAATGACTCTTTCTACTTCCTATGAAATAGACTTTCTCCTCTCCAAGGTGCTCTTTCATATTTCTTAAAACCAATAATCCTTTGCCCCAGATTGCTTTGACTTAGTTTTTTCTTCCATGGTTTTGACTGTACACAAGCTGACTCTGCCTGCAAGACAAGTTATGGGAAGGTGAGTCAGAGAAGAGTTTCTTGGTTCAATGTTTCAGGCTGCCCCTCAGAAATATTGGCAGTGACATATGGACACACCAGAATGTGCACAGGGCTTCTCTGCATCCTCCAGAACAAGGGCAGATCCACAACAGGAGTGTCGGCTGACTTCACACCAGATCAGGGGGAGGGTTGAGAGAAGGGCCAGCAAGGGCACCAGGAGCTTCTCTTACCATTTTTTAAAGTTGCATTTTCTTGATCCAGCACTTGCCCAAATACTGGTTTCCAGAATTCTGAGGAAGATAACTCACTAGATTTGCTAGTTAGTCAAAGATTCTGTGGGAGAACAGAACCCTGGAAATGTCTTATGCCATTCTCTTGTTCAACCAAAATGATGATAATCAAAGACAGACAATAATAAGTGTTGGTGAGGATGTGGAGAAATTGGAACCCTCATAAATTGCTGGTGGGAATGTAAAATGGTACAACCACTTTGGAAAACAGTTTTTCAATTCCTCAAACATTAAACATATACCATATGTTGTCATATGACCTAACAATTCAACTCCTAGTTATACACTCAAGAGAAATAAAAGCATATGTCCACACAAAAACTTGCACATGAATGGTCACAACAGCTTATATTCAAAAGTGAAAACAACCCAAATGTCCATCAACTGATGAACGGATAAACAAAATGTGGTATACCCATACAATGATATTTTATCTGGTAATAAAAAATGAATGAGTACTGATACATATTACAATATGGATGAACCTTGAAAACATTGTTAAGTAGAAGAAACCAATCACAAAAGTCCATATATTGTATTATTCCATTTATATGAAATGCCCAGAATAGGCAAACCTATAGAGACCAAAAGCAAATTAGTGGTTAATCAGAGCTTGGGGAAAAGGACAGAGACTGACTATTAATGGGTATAGGTATGGGTATGCTTTGGCGATGATGAAAATGTTTTAAAATTAGATTGTGGTAACGGTTGTACAACTCTGCAAATATACTAAAAACCATTAAGTTTTATACTTTAGATGGTGTGTTTTATGACTGTGAATTTTATCTCAATTAAGATGTTTTTTAAAAAAATGCCTAAAAACACCACCAGACAGTTGAAGTAGACCCCAGAAGATTAAATAGGGAAATGGAAAGACCTGTTCTATCGCATCCTTCTTAAATCCCTGATCTAGCCACTCCAGAAATGTCTACAGCCAGACTTTGGTGCAGCAACATTGATACTCAAATTATATACAGGCAAAGTAAGTACTTTTAGCTGATTAGACACATAAGTAAACTCTCCTTCAGTTTTCTGCCTTCGGCGACTGGAAAAGAATATCAGATTGTAATTATATATTAGTTTGGCCAGAAATTTTCTTTCTTTGATGCAAGAAGCAGTCCTTAAAAGGGATAAGTATTGTGTAAAAGAAGCTGCAGGGAAGCAATGATTCCAATCTATATTTTTGGTAGGTGAGACTGAGATATGACTATTAAGATTCCTCATTTTTCAGGACTCTGTTGAGCAATATTTGGCAATCTATAGCCCATGGGTCAAACTCAATCTGCTGCCTGTTTTGTTTTTTAAAGTTGTTTTTTTTTTTTTGCTACATTTTTCCTTTATTACAGAAGTTGTGGGTTTACAGAACAATCATGCATTAACATACAGGATTCCCATATACCATCCCACCCACCCCACCACCAACACCTAGCATTGGTGTGGAACACTTGTTACAATTGATGGCACATCTTTATAATTGTACTATTAAAGCCCATGGTTTAACTTAGGGTTCATTGTGTAGTGTATTTTCATGACTTTTTTAAAATTTTTATTCTGTTATTATATATACAATCTAACATTTCCCATTTTAACCATATTCAGATGCATATTTCAGTGCTGTTATGAATTCACAACATTGTGATACCATCACCACTATTCACTATCAGAACATTTCCATCATTACAAATAGAAACTCTGTACATTTTAAGCCCTAACTTCCCATTTCCTATTTCCCACCCATGCCCTGGTAACCTATATTCTAGATTCTGACTCTTGAGTTTGCTTGTTCTAATTGTTTCAAATCAGTGAGATCATATAATATTTGTCCTTTTATGTCTGGCTTATTTTACTCAAAATGATGTCTTTAAGGTTCATCCATGTTGCAGCATATATCAGGAACTTCACTTTTTATGGCTGAATAATATTCCATTATATGTATATACCACATTTTACTTATCTATTCATCAGTTGATGGACACATGGTTGCTTCCATCTTTTGGCAATTTTGAGTCATGCCACTACAAACATCGGTGTGCAAATATATATTCAAGTCCCTGTTTTCAATTCTTTTGGGTATATGCCTAGAAGTGGGATTGCCAGTCATATGTTAATTCTATACTTAACTTTCTGAGGAACTGCCAAACTGTTTTCCATAGATGACATACCATTCTACATTAATGGGTGTGGAATGGTAACTCATTGTAGGTTTGATTTGCAAATCTCTGTTAATAATGTTGAGCATCGTTTCATGTTCTTTCTGTGATGTCTGTCTTTAAAATAAAGTTTTATTGAAAAAGAGCCATATCTATTCATTTACATATTGTCTGTAGGCTACTTTCATGCACAGATGAACAGCTGTGATGGGGACTAAGATATTTACTATTGGCCCTTTAGAGAAAAAGTTTGTTGATCCCTGCTATCGAGTAGTAAGACTGATCCAACTTTAACAAGTAACAATTTATACATCAAACTGAACATTCTCCTCTTCAAAGCATTCACTAGTTCAGTGCTTTATATTATTTCAGTGATAAAAGCATTGCTCTTAGCCTTTTTGGAAATCCCCTTTGGGGTTATCTTTAAGGCCTGAAATGCATGCTTTTTAATATCTTAGTAATGGAAAGCCTTGGCACTTAGGTATAGGTAAGTAGCTATTTGGAGCCAAGTTGGTAAATCAAGGTAGGTAAAACTATATCCTTAGTTTAAAATCAGGTATGACTCTAAAGCAAGTCAGCTGGCATTCCCTTGAAGCATGTAAATTGCCTTTGAAAGCAGTTTCAAATGATTTCCAAAAATGATTTGAATAGAGACAGCATCTTTGGAATAATTCTTTAACCTCCTGCTGTCATTATTTTGAAAAAGAAAGCTCATTTGGATGTACAACTTCTGGTATATTGGTTAAATATGTCTTATTACTTCTCAGTCACACCTCATATTGGGGACTTCTGACACATTTGTTATCACATTTGTTATGTTCCTGATATTTCCTGAATATTATGTACCAGGAAAACAGATTTACAAAGACATTAACTCTCCATGGTTCACTTATCCATGATGAGCTCCCTGATAGATGGAGGGCCTCCACATCTAATTCCCTGACTGGACCCAGAAATTCATTCTTCTACACAAGAGAATTGTTCCAGCCCAGTAGTTCTAACAGAGAATGTTCCTCTTTCCATGACTGTGCATAAAAACAGGGAGGGCTTGTGTTTCAGATACTTCCCAAGTCTTCTGCCTAGGACAGAGCATAACAGGGGTTATTCAGTTACTATAAAAAGTAGGGAATCATTAAAAATGATAATCAGAGGTAAAGATCTTTTCTCAGAGTTGGCTCATGAAAGTTCTACTATAATGCTCACAAAAACTAATCCAAAATGCATCACCTAGATTTTCTAATTTAGCTTTCTTTAAAATGTAGTGAGAAATTAAGAACACTTACAAAATTTACCAGCAGAATGAGAAATTTATAACCTATCAAAATCATTCTAGATTTTTACAATTCTGTTTCCAAATACTTTACCATTGTCTTACCCATCTCTAATTTGATAGCAATTTTCATTAAACAACTTCTTTTTACTGAATTTTCCAAAGCATTTTAGTTTTCACAGAAAAATAACTCTCCATTCACTGTTATATTTTATCTATGTAATATTTAATTAATTTACAAAACGAAAATAAGTGCAACTGACATACACCGGTTTGGGAATAGACACAGCTAACTCCTGGTAAGCATACAATTCATCTAGTAGAACAGAGGGGCACGGGTGTACTAGAGAGTATCCTTCCAGCTGCAAGTGTTGGGACAGCCGTGGGGATCAGTCAGCATCTTTTACAGAGAAAATGGAGAGCATCAGTTAACCTGGTAATTAGGTTAAGCGGAGGCTGGTTAGGTGCACATCTACTACATAGTAGGTGTTATGTTGTATACAACTTCATGATGGGACCAAAGTTCCTTGACAGCTGATGCTTTTAAACTTCAAGAGAAACCTTGCACACGGACTGATTCTATTTTTGAGTACCCATCGATGAGCCCACACTCACGTAAGACATTTCTATGCAATGATATGTGGCTCATCTCTTATTCATAAGCTGGTGCTCATTACGGTGTACCAGGAAATTGAGTCAGAAAAGCAAAGAACCACAGAAAATGCCAATAAATTTGGACCATAAATGTAGATGTTTTGACAAAATGAGAGTTTATTTTTAAAAGAGTGGGGAATATATTTCAACTACATCAAATTTGGGCCAAATTTGTAGTGGGGGCTGGAGGCATTAATGGGAATACAGAAGCCAATTAAAAGAGACAATTGAGCACCAAACAAGAGACAATCAAGAGACCCTACATCCCTGGCCACCTGCATATTTCTTTCCCTTTAGAATATTGGAAAATTTATTATGAGCTCTTTTTGGTAGTCAGGATACAACAGAGAAGAGATTACCAACAGAGGTCAACTTTTGTCATTTTGTTAGGTAAGCCCACTCTTGCTTAGCTTTTAGACAATCCATTTGTGGCTTGTCCTATCATTAAGCTCACTGACATTTCTGACGTATGTTCTCCCAGAATGCCACTAAGCTTCTGCAAAATAAAGTACAAGCTGCCTTCTCAGAAATGTCTGAGATGCTAAACTGTCTCCAATAAAAGAAATATTAAGATGCAAAGTTTCTGAAAAACAAAGAACCATCCCCTCTACATGGCTATCTGTCCTAGTTCATTCTTTGAAAATGGCTTTGTTTTTCTTCAGAATCATAAAGGTAAGCTGATCTCAAAGCTTGGTGATAGAATACCAAATTGCTAAATCAATAGCTTTTTCTCTGATGATGCCAATAGTTTAGTATTTTGTCTTTATATTACCCAAGTTTGACTTCATAAAAAAGTCCCTAAAATATCTGTTTAGAACGGGGGTGTGTCTGATTTATGAAATGTTAAGGGAAAGAATATAATGGCAGAATGGTAGAATTTAGGATTAAATAGAAACAGAATCAAAAGGAGGAAATATGTTTGACTGCACAGACAGACAGACTTATATACAAGAAAGGGTCTTGCAGGCACACTAACAAAGTTCCCTAAAGAAGTCTTAACTTCAGATCACCATGCTTTTTGCACATGCTGCTCCCTCCATCCCTTTTCCTTTCTACCTGGGAAACCCCATTTGTCTTTACAATTGACCTGAGTTGTGACTTCAGTGAAGCTGTCCCTCTTCCCCATATGGTCCATCATTCCCTGTTCCTTGCTCCCAAAGATCACAGCACTTAATCCCTTTTCCATTTTTCACACAATACTGTGATACTTTCTGATGCGGTCATGCCTACTAGATTCAGTCCCATGAAAGCAGGAACAATGTCTAAGTTTTATCTATGTCTAGTTTTAAGCCTATTACAATAGCCATTGGACAAATGTCTATGAAATGGATGAAACAGAAAAAGGTAAAGGAAATTGTTTTCAAAGAGGGGGCAAAAGTAAAGAGAGTGTTCCGTTGAAGCGAAAGAATGTTTTACAGTCATATTCTTCAGTTACTGCTGTTATACTCAAGGAGTTCTGAGAGCACAGAGGAGGGATAAACAGTCAGGTGTGGAGCTAAAGGTGAGGAGTTACAAAGCAAGTGGAGTGGAGGGCATCCTAGGCGGAGGATATAAGCAAAGGCACAAAACTGTCAAACAGCTGGAAGAACAAGGGGAAAGGCGGATTTGTGTAAGACTTTATAAGCAAGTTGTTATTGTAGCAGAAGCAGCAGTGGGTGGTTCAAAATGAGACTAGACACTTAAAATGTGTATATTTTGGGAAGCAGATGTAGCTCAGTGGTTGAGCGTCTGCCTCCCATGAACAAGGTCCTGGGTTCAATCCCCAGTACCTCCTAAAAAAAAAAAAAAAAAAAAGTGTATATTTTACTGTATATAAATGACACCTAAAAATAGTTTATTTAAAAATGTCAGATTAGAGAGTACAGTTATCCCTTCCACATCATGGGGGTTAGGGGCACAGCATCCCCGCAATCTGGAAAATCTGCATAAAATTTGTTGGCCCTCCCTTCATACCAGAGAAGAATTCTGAATTTTTTCTTTTCCATTACAGGGTGTTTACTGTACCTTATTGTAAAATGTGGGTTAAATATTTGGTCATAGGAAATATTATAATATTATACACATATTTTGTGCATTTCTGAGTTTCTAAACTTTTTCTGTCATCTGCTGGCCTTCGCATGCCATCTGTGGCTTCCGCAAAACTCTCCAAAAATTCCGATTTAATCTCTTATGCCGACTCATGGTATGGAAACTACGGTGGGAAAGTCACGATGGGGAGGAGATAAGTGTATTTTTAATGCCATTTTATTTATTGTTCCAAGAGGGTCCTCTAATACTACATTTACTTCTTCCTATTTCTGGTAGATCTTTTCTCCACCATTATATTTGTATTAGTCAGCCAAAGGGTTGCTGATGCAAAGCACCAGAAATATGTTAGCTTTTAGAAAGGGTGTAGAAGCTTACAGTTACAAGGCCCTAAAGAGCCCAATTCAAGGCACCATAAGAGGTACTTTCTCATGCAAAATCTGTTGCCACGTATTGACGCAAGATGGCAGGTGATGTCTGCAAGGGCTCAGCCTTCCTCTTTCCTTTTAAGGCTCTGTGGGCCCAGCTTCTTCCGATTTCAGCTGTAGGGTGGAGGGCTGGTTTCTTTCTGGGCTCAGCTGTCCTGGTCTCTTCACAAGGTCAGCTGTAAACTATGAGGCAAATGGCTCATCCCTCTTCCCAGAGCCACAGGATTAAAGCTGACAAGTTCTCTCCTCTTCTGTGTCTACAGAGCTCTCTCTATTCCTCGTGTATCTGCTTGTCTCCTTGACTGAGTGTCTGTTTATACAGCCCACCAAGGAGGTGGGGACTCAACCCTGCACGCCCTAATGATGTGGTTGAATCAAAGCCTTAATCTTGATTTAATCAAGTAAATGTAGAGCCTTTGAATTTAAATCAAAAGGCATCATACCCAGAGGAACAGCCCAGTTTACAAACATAATCAATATCTCTTTTTTGGAATTTATCAATAATCTCAAACTGCCACAATATTGTAGAGATCCTTGAGGGAAGACACAGTGTTCTTCATCTTTGTGTCTCCCATAGCATCAAATACCAGGCATGGCACATTATTAGCACTCTATACTACTGGGTCTAAGGACCCAGAAAACAACATATGTGTGTGTGTGCACACATGGACATAAGCAAAGTCAGCATGAAAGCAAAAACTAGTCTAAACAAAACTCAAAGCATCCATGCATTCATACCAAACTCTTTAGTATGTCGATGTTCATAATCATTCTAGTTACTACTGTAAGAAATGCAGAAGGGCTTGGAGAATTCAGGGCTTCAGTTTGGGGGCATTTCATAGACTGAAAATGTAATAATTTGCAAACTCTTGTAGATAAGTAAAGGGATTTTCTCCTTTTTACTTGTTTTACTTATTGTACCAATAGACTAATTTCTTATGTCTACTTTCCCTCCACTGTTGCCTCTGGTCCTCCCTAATCCACATAAGTGAATTTTTAATGATTAATGAAGTTAAATACTACCTTAAAATTTTAATATTAAAAATATATTAGAATATGTCAACTTCCCAATCTCTTCAACAAGTCAGTGTCAGGAAAAAAGTCAGGGGGAGAAGAGTAGACTGTGCTAGATAAAGAAATTTAAGGAACAAATCTAGATGCAAAGTGTGGTCCAGGATAGAATCTTGACTGGAAGAATAAGCTCTAAAGGATATTTTGAGGACAAATGTTAAATCTTGAATACACACCAGGTAGTAGGTAAGATGTAAATTTATTGACATAGGAAGACGGTGACTATTAACTGGGAAAAAAAAGATGACAAAATAGCATGTACAATGTGATTTTATTTTGGTTAAAATAACCAGGCACACATATTCATGCATAGAAATGGATATGAAAAAATACATAGCATGCCATCTCTGGATGGCAGGAAGAGGGTATTTTTGTTTTCTTGTATTATTTGTATTTTCTAATTTTCTATAATGTATACCTTTGGTTATAATGACAAAAGGTTATTTTTAATTTTAAAAATGATAGGACTACCTAGCTTACCCTTTCTTTTACTTTTATATTTTTGCTGTAATAAATTCTAGTTTACTGTATTAAGACTTCAGTTCTCATTTTCAAGTTTGTTTTTCAACTCTTTCACAAATAAAGAGAGGATATTTACCACTGCATCTAGCATAGCAGTGTACAATCTACTTGCTTAAATTACTTAAGATTTTGATTGAAGAAAATTCTATGTTGAAAAATTTCAATTCTACGTTGAAAGCATTTCCATTTTTTGTTGTTTTTGTTTTCATTTCTGAGCAAGATTTTTCACACAATATGCTGTATTAGACAAGATACCATATGCTCCCAAACTTCATCAGGAAAATCTCAGAGACTGTAAAACAAATTTAATGATGCTTTCCCATAAATTGACATTTCTATAATCCTTAAAATATGCACATCATATTTTAAGAAACCAATAATCAGGCAAACTAAGAAACTGATCATTAGGACTACCAAAAAATGTTGGCAAATATCATCCAGACATGTACATTTGGATATTTGCCATGATTTCCATATATAATATAAAAACTCTCATATGCTTTAATCCCTGGAATTAAAATAAACTGCATTAAACTTTTAGAAAGATTTTGAGTGTTGCTTTAATTCATATATAAAAAATTCTCATTCCATTCTAGACATTTATGCTTTTAGAAACAAGTATCTTGCAAAAACTGACTTTCTGAATATCACATCAACATATTTGGATAAAAAGTGAAATAAATCAATTTAACTTCTTTTATCTAACACCATTCATTTATTTGAAACACCAAAAAGGTAGGGCATTACTTCTAGTTAAAAATGCCTAACCACACTTCCAGTCAACCAAGATGGCAGCATAAGACAAGCCAGGGTTCTATGCCCCCAGGAAATCTTTGAACAACTAGCAAAAACTAGCAGAACCATCTTCCTCAAAATTCAGAAAAACAGGTAAAAGGTAGCGGTTAACTGGCAAGTAAGAAAACCCAACTTAAAAAACAGGAGGAGACCCTAATATAAACTATAGACCATGGTTAGTAGCAATACTTCAATGTGTTCCTCAACTGTAACAAATGTACCACAGTAATGAAAGATGTTAATGGGGAAAAGTTAGTAGGGGGAGGGGGTGAGGTATATGGGAATACCCTATATTCTCCATGTAATATTTATGTAATCTAAAGCTTCTTTAAAAACTATTTTTAAAAATTAAAAAAATAAAAATGAATGGTAGGAGAAACTCCTGGCACACATATGGGCCCCTCCCCCATTCCTTCCCAGGCATGGTGTGGAACAAGCCTGTACTCTCATTGAGGGTCCCAGACCCTGTTCCTGAGGAAAAAGAGTAACCCCTATGCACACACTGGGGTGCCTGTATGCCAGTGCCAAACGCTCAGGTGGCAGCCTGAAGCTGGCTTGCCTTCCCAGAATTACCTGCAGGAATAAGCAGCTTGAAACCAACAAAAGCAATGGAAGAAACAATTAAATCAAAGCACCCTGGGGCAAAGGATTATCAGCTTTAAGATACAGAATAGCATACCCTGGAGGGTGTAGAAGTCCATTTCATAAGTAATAGAGGGGTCATTCAGAGTCTATAAATGAAAGAAATCCTTGAACACATGTGGGCACATATCCAGGACAAGACACAGGCTCAGAAGAGAGGCCCCACATTATCACCTTGGACTGATCTTGTTGAAAGAAGGGCTAAACTCAGAAGGAGAGCACCAGCCAACACAGAGCCAATTTCAAAACTGAAAAATGTGCTTTCACAGTGGTTTATTTGTTATTGTTAGCGCCAGGCACTCAAGAAATCTCTTTCATATCACTAGTTGGACACAAATATAAGGAACAGACAGTATAAAGACTAAATCTCACATTAGCACATTAAAATATTAAGGTGTACAGTGTGAAAAATTACTAGACAAAGAAACAAAAATGGCCCATCCATAGGAACAAGATAAAAATCCAGAAACCATCTATGAAGGATAGACTTTGAATAGACTAGACAAAGACTTTTAAAATGCTCAAAGTGATAAAGGAAAACACAGAGAAAAAACTAAACTATATCAGGAAAATGATGGATGAACAGTACGAGAATCTCAATAAAGACACAGATATTTTTTCAAAGAAGCCAAACAGGAACACTGGACTTGAAGGCCACAATAACTGAAATAAAAATTCCCCTAGGAGTTTCAAAACCATATTAGAGCTGGCAGAAGAATCGGTGAACTCGAAGAAAAGACTTCAAGAAAAGCATCATAGCCCTAATAAGGGAATTCTATTTTTTTTATAATTCTATTCTATCCCTAATAAGGGATTTTTCTATAAACGTACAACTTCTCTAATTTAGAAAAAAAAAAA
>JAQZBX010011676.1:0-26459 GCA_029593785.1 Cabassous unicinctus | reverse complement strand
GAATGAAAAGATAAGTCACAGACTGGGAGAAAATATTTGCACGTCTTCGATAAAGGAGTTGTATTCAAAATAAACAAAGAACCCTTACGGCTCATTGATAAGAAAACAAATGCAATCATAAATGGGCAAAAGATCCGAACAGACATTTCACCAAACATCACCAAAAATGATATGCAGATGCAAATGAGCATATGAAAAGATGCTCAACATCATTTGTCATTAGAGAATACAGTATGATTACATGTAAACTAACTAAACCACTTTAGGAAACTAATACAGTGGTAACACTAGAAAGAAAAACAAAGAAATGATAGTTCTAACTGTTAGGATAGGGATACCTCCAGAGGAAAGAAGATAAAATTGGGAAGGGATAAGCAGGAAGTTTCTGAGAAGGCAGTCATTATCTATTTCTATTCCAGGTGGTGGTTACTTGGGAATTCACTTTATAAACAATTCTTAAGCCATACAACTTTTCTCCCATGATATGTTACAATAAGAATGGTAAATGTTTTAAGATAATTTCCTGAAATTAAATAATGACTTTCTTCACATCCATATGGCCCACTTTCCAGGAAAAAAACGATTCTGAAAGAAGCACCAACAACTAGACATACACTGGGAAAGTTACTAGGAACTTTCCTAGGCAGAAAAGGCAAGCTACACTCATGGGGAGAAAAAAAAAAAGACTGCCCTTTGACTTCTTCACAGCAAACCTAAAACAATAAATAAGAAATTTATCTCAGTTTGTAAAACCGTTTCTGCCTACCTTTCATCTATATTACACATTGGGAAATATGTGGAAGGTTCACAAATGTGAACAGTATTTATTTCTTGATGACACAATTTTGGCTTTTTGTTTCTGTGCTTTATTCTTTCTAAACTTTGAGTTGCTTAAGTTTTTCATTATGACCATGTACCACTTTTACCAAAAACAATAGTCATTATTCTTGTGGGGGGTTGCAGGAGAAGAGCTTCAGACTTTTCACTTTGGTGAATTTAAAAGTTCAAACTCTAGCTGGGACAGCTCAAGTATGAATTCAGGCATGCCTTTTAGCACATAAATTCAATTGTTAACAATGGCTTAAACATGCTCTCCCTTCCCCAATGTTTTCTCTAATTACGACATCTTCAGTTCATCTTAGATATAAGGTCAGGAAACAGATGCAAGAATTTGGCTGGCAAGATAAAGGCAAATTCACCAACTAGATAATGAGCATCCAGGTAAAGTCTTTTGCATACATTACCATCGATCCTCACCTCCAGTTTCAAAATAGTGTGGCCTAGATTCACCAAGCTCCAAGCAATCGATGGGAAATCCTATAAAGTCTTAGACATTTATGCAGCACTTACTAGGGGCAGTTATCAAAGTAAATGCTTTACATGCACTGACTCACTTAATACCCATAACATCCCTATGAAGTAGGAATTATTATTACTATCCTCTGTTTACAAATGAAAAAAAAAAAAATGAGGTCTGAAGAGGTCACATAACTTGACTAAGGTCATACAGGCAGAGAAGCCAGGATTCAAATCCCACCTGGTCCTAGGACCCATGTACTTAAACACGTTATCTTTACCAACGTCAACTTTATCCCTAGCAAACTGGGCTTCTCTGTATAGCCTTGTCTCGGTAGACTGTTCAAGATCACCCTCTACTATCAGCCAGGCCCAATGTCTGTCCAGCCTTATTGGACATTTCTGGCACCACATCTTGGCCTTCCACCAACCTGCCAATCCTGTTGCCGACAGTGCCACCCCCCAACCCTCTACCTACAATTCCAATTCACTACTAAGAGTTGCCCTACCAAGGCTAGGCCGTCTATAATCAGGTCACATTTATGAGAAGAGACTATTTTTGGTTGTTATATTATCAGTTATTAGACTTTGCTCCTATGCCTGGGTTGAAGCAAGGGAGAGAAGAAAAATCACTTCACTAGCAACTTTTTTTTAATACTTGAAATAAATACTCTTTAATATCCAGTCATTAAAAGTGCATTAGTCTCCTTTCAAGAGGTTCCTAGAGTGCATAATAATAAAAATTTTAAGAGGCAGTTCAATCTAGTTTGGCCTAGATCCTAGAATCTGGGTATACAGACAAAAGTCATCTGTCTCCCCTCTTTCTCTACCCTCCTGGAACAAGGCAGTTCTTAGAAGGATTCCCTTTGTTTAAAACAGGTTTTTTAACAAATCCAATTTTATTTATAATGCATAAATCCATCCCAAGTATACAATCAATGGCATTCGGTACAATCACATAGTTATGCATTCATCACTCCAGTCGTTCCTAGGGCAACTTCAATTTTTCATCAACAATAAAAATACTAAATGACAAAAAACAAAGCTCATCACCTCTCAGTCTCTCTATACTTCCCTGCCACCACTAGCTGCTGTTGTTTCCTTCTCTCTAGTTTATTTGTATTTGTATTTTGTTTTTAAAAAAGTCTTATATAGGCAGTATCACCCATATTGGTATCTTCTATGAGGTTTCACTATATTATACATCCCAAGTTACATTTTTTAGCTTTCCTTCTAGTAATATAAATGTCCTTAGGCTTTCCCTTTTAAACACTGTCATACCCATATAATAGCTCTGCTACTCACAAACAGCAGGATGTGCTCTCAACATTTCCATTCATTTCCAAAGATTTACAAAGAAACTTTTAACCTATTCTGCATAGATTAACCACCAGTTTTCCATTCTCTACCCTCATTCTATTTTCTGGTGATCTATATTCTAATTATTAATTCCATGAGTTTACATAATATATTTAGTTCATTATAACACAATCATACAGTATTCATCCTTTTGTGTTTGGCTTGTATCACTCAACATAATGTCCTCCAGGTTCATCCATGTTGTCATATGCTTCATGACTTCATTTTTTCTTACTGCTGCATAATATTCCATCGTGTGAATACACCACAATTTATTTATCCATTCATCAGTTGATGGACACCTGGGTTGCTTCCAACTTTTGGCTATCGTGAATAATGCCATTATGAACATTGGTGTGCAGATATCTATTCATGTCATTG
This sequence comes from Cabassous unicinctus, assembly GCA_029593785.1. Taxonomy (NCBI): domain Eukaryota; kingdom Metazoa; phylum Chordata; class Mammalia; order Cingulata; family Chlamyphoridae; genus Cabassous; species Cabassous unicinctus. Next base: position 23,423 of record JAQZBX010011676.1, on the reverse strand, counting down.
CTCTCAGTTCTTATGGGTATATACCTAGCAATGGTATTTCTGGGTCACATGGCAAGTCTATATTCCACTTCCTTGGGAACTGCAAACAGTCCTCCACAGTGGCTGTACCACTCTCCATTCCCACCAACAGTGAATAAGCGTTATCTCTCCACAGCCTCTCCAACATTTACAGTTTTCCAACTTTTTAATATCAGTCAGTATAATAGGTGCGAAATGTAGTTTTGGTTTGCATTTCCCTAAATGCTAGTTATGTTGAACATTTTTTCATGTGTTTCTTTGCCATTTGTATTTCTTCCTTGGACAACCATCTTTTCAAGTCTCTGGCCCATTTTTTAATTGGGCAGTTTGCCTTTTTATTGTTGAATTTTATGATCTCTTTATATATCATGGATATTAAACCCTTGTCAGAGATGTGATTGCCAAATATTTTCTCCCATTGAGTCGGCTCCTTTTTACCCTTTTGACAAAATCCTTTGAAGTGCAAAAGTGTTTAATTTTGAGGAGGTCCCATTTATCTATTTTTTCTTTTGTTGCTTGTGCTTTGGGTGTAATGTTTAAGAACCTACAGCCTACCACAAGACCTTGAAGATGTTTTCCTACATTTTCTTCTAGGAGTTTTATGGTTGTTGTTTTTATATTTAGGTCCTTGATCCATTTTGAGTTAATTTTTGTATAATGTGTGAGATAAGGGTCCTTTCTTTCTTTCTTTTGGATATGGCTATCCAGTTCTCCCAGGATCATTTGTTGAATACTGTTCTGGCCCAGCTGGGTGAACTTAATGGTCTTGTAAAAAATCACTTGACTGTAGATGTGAGGGTCTATTTCTGAGTTCTTGATTTGGTTCCATTGGTCAGTCTTTATGCTAGTATCATGCTGTTTTTACCACTGTAGCTAAGTAATATGCTTTAAAGTCAGGAAGTGAGAGTCTTATAACTTTGTTCTTCTTTAAGACTTTTTTGGTTATTCGGGGGCCCCTTATCTTTCCAAACAAATTTGATTATTGGCTTTTCCACATATGCAAAAAAGGCTGTTGAGATTTTTATGGGGATTGCGTTGAATCTGTAAATCAGTTTGGGAAGAACTGACATCTTAGTGATATTTAGTCTTCCAATTCATGAACATGGAATGTCCTTTCATTTATTTAAGTCTTCTTCAGTTTTTTTCAGAAATGTTTTATAGTTTTCTGAATACAGGTCCTTTATGTCCTTGGTCAAGTTTATTTCTAAATATTTGATTGTTTTAGTCACTATTATAAATGGAATTTTTTTTCTGATTTCCTCCTCAGATTGCACATCACCAGTGTACAGAAATGCTATTGATTTTTGCATATTATTCTTGTATCCTGCCACTTTTCTGGAGTCATCTATTAATTCTAGTAGCTTTGTTGTAGATTTTTCAGGATTTTCTAGATAAAGGATCATGTCATCAGTGACTAGTGAAAGTAAAACATGGTCTTTCTGTAACACAAAGAACCTGCTCCAAATTCCAAGATTGTGAATCATGCTTGTTACCATACCACCTCTCCACCCAAGCCATTTTGAGATTGTACCTACAAGGTGAGAATGATTTCATATAGGTAAATGTGAAATATTGGCCTAACACCCTAACAGCAGACAATAGAGGCCCGGGACTAAGCAGTGAGCTTGAAACTGTTAAATTCTAGGCACAATCAAAGCACATCCAAGTACTTATTTCTTCTTCTTTCATAAATGATAGTGACCAAGGTGATCCATCTGAAAGTTGTCAGGCCAGATATCAAAGTGTAGAGCCCAACCAAGACTATAGAGTCAGTTGGGAGCTCTTCACCTCCCATTCCCTTGATTCTGTGATGTTACATCCTCTTTACACATAGTTAATGATAATGTGAGTATAAGATGTATTAGCTTCTAAATAGCTGAGATTAAAATGACGAGGTAAGGAGTTAAAAGGTGAAGCAGATGGTTATCCAACTGTGAAACAAATATAAAATTAGGTGCACTATTACTTCCCCTCTGGAGGTAGGAAGGGATCTAATGTTTATCAACCGCCATTATTATCTGCTACCTACATTCTACAAATAAGGTGAGGCTCTGAGAGGTTAAGTAAGCTGTGCCTAGAGCCATGCAGCTTAGGAAGAAAGTAAAACCAGAATCTGAACAGAGTCTGCCTGTCCTCAAAGCTCAGGTAACCTCCCACATACCAAAACCCATATCCCTCCTATTATACCATGCTGCTTTTGACAGAAGTTGTGAAAATCCTGGCTGAGGGACCCAGGAAATGTTATCATGAGTGCAGATACATACAAAAGAAGGTTTTTCTTGATGTTACCATTGAGCACTAGATTTAATACTTTCTACTTTCCTGATATATACAAATACGTAAAAATACAGATACTTACATTTTAGATAAAGATCTTCCATACTTCTCATCTTAAACATATATTGATGCTTTCCCTTTCAGTGTGCAGAGCACAGGTAGTGATCCATTTCCCCTGTCAAACACACACCTGAAGGAGGGTCCTCTCTCGCTTGATAAGTACTTTCTGAACCTGCTGTTCAGTAATTTTGGAGTGAAATTGCTAGTAGGCTTCAATCAGTAGGCTGTTCAATGAACATTTACCTAAAGTCCTATATATATGACAGGCATCTGATATATAGACACAAAAGATGATTTGGGCCCTTCAGAAGCCTGAATTGGGATTGGGAGGACAGACAGTAAGCAAGGTATTATACCGGGATAAATGCTATGGGATGCTACAGAAAACCAAAAATAAGGCATTTGAAACATAATGGGAATGCGGAAAGAAGCAACACCAATGAAGGCTTTCAGTGTAGGATTTGGCCAGGTGTGCTTGGCAAGTGCTTGGAACAAGCGGCCAGTTATGACCAGGGCAACTTCCCGAGAACTTTCACATACAGCTGCCTAAACGGAGTTTGCACTGTGAGTCCTCATTGCCTCCCACTTTTTTCTCCAAAGGACATTAAAAACACTGACAAAAGATACTCTAAATCTAAATTTAGAAGCACCAAAGAAAAGCATTGGTCCTGAATTCAAATACCCTAAGGGACATTCAGATTTAAAAAATCTGTAAAATGATTTAATAGGGAGAGTGGTCAAGGCTACAGGAAGTGGGAACATGCTTCTCCCATTGACGATTTTAAAACATGGTCGCAAACAAAATAAATAAAAATAAATATAAACAACGTGGTTGCACATTTCCCACAGAGTGGTGGGGTCTCCCCTTGCATCTTAGTGGTCTCACGACTACTTCAACCAATAGAGTGCAAGTGACACAATATGATGTCTGAGGTGTCTTTCTCCTTGCTCTGCTGGCACACTTGCTCTTCAATCAGTGAGCGACGAGTAAGAAGGCTAACTACCCTAAGACCACCACACTGCAGAAAGCACACAGGAAGACCACATGGAGAGCCCTGAAGCTGCAGAAAGATTCAAGGGATGCTAAAGGAGCCCCGAGCCATTCGAGTCATCCCATTCCAAGCACCCAACTTGTAAGTAAAGACTTCCAGATGACTCCCTCCCCAGCACTCGAGTTTTCCCAGCTGAGGCCCCAGAAATTGTAAAGCAGAAACAAACCATCCCCACTGTGCCTTGTCCAAATTCCTGAGTCACAGAATCCATGAGCCTGACAGAAGGGTTGCTAAGTGTTGAGGTGGTTTGTTACACGGTAATTGGCAACCAGAACACCTCCACTAAAGGGGCAGCCCCCCGTCTGCTCAGGCTGGTGCTTGTTGCCATTTGGGAATGCAGCGTCAGCAGACCTTCCAGTTTATCAAGAGGAGTCAGAAACTTGAATATGTATGTGGTTTTCCTAACTGTTAAAACAACATATGGGCCAAATAAAACATGAATGTGGCTGGATTTGGCTGTAGGGCCACCAGTTTGCAACTTCTGATGTGATACCGTGATGGTTTGGAGCTATACATACCCCAGAAAAACACATCCTTAAACTTAACCCATTTCTGTGGGTGTAAACCCATTGTAAGGAGGACCTTTGAATAAGGCTACTTCAGTTCAAGTGTGGGTCATCTCAATCAGGATGGGTCTTAATACCATTACTGGAGTCCTTATTAAGTAGGCAGAGAACTGAGAGGCCAGGAGAGGCCGCCATGTGCACTGCCATGTGATGGAGAAGCCAAGGACCAAGTTGGCTGGCAGCCAGCCCCAGAACGTCAGTCTTTGGGAAGAAAGCATCACCATGATGAGCCTTGATTTGGACTTTCCTTTAACCTTAAAACTGTGAGCTAATAAATGCCCATTGTTTAAGCTGACCCACTGCAAGGTATTTATTTGAACAGCCAAGAAAAACTAAAACAGGTATGCAGATTCTTTTAAGGCAAACAAATATGCCCTCAATGACAAACACTTTCAAAAAGAACACAGTCAGCGATTCAGCCCACCTTGCCAGCATCACACCACACCAATAGGCTTTTGTTGTTGCATTTCCTTGGGCAACTTTTGGCAAGAGCCAGACTGAGTTAAGACTGAGATATTTCAAAAAAAAAATTGTCCAAAAACAGTCCTGGATTTGCTTTACCTCTAAATCTCCAAGGGATATTAAAAGTCAATATTTTAACTCCTCAAAGCCATGAAGTCAAGGGCCAATAAGCTTGTAAGTCACAAATAGGAGCTCAATTGGCATACCTGGGATCCATGACCTATAAAGCAGGGACTCACTTGTGGAATTAAAGGGGAACACAGAGCCTGGCATGTCATAATAGTTCAATAAATAGATAAATGAATGGATGAATAACCATTTCAGCAGATGATTGGTGTACTAGTCTGCCAAAGGGGTTCTGATGCAAAGTACCAGAAATCTGTTGGCTTTTATAAAAGGTATTTATTTGGGGTAAAAGCTTACACTTACAAGGCCCTAAAGAATACAATTCAAGGTTGCTTTCTTACCAAAGTCAGCTGCCACCTGTTGAATAGTCACTGATCTCTGCCTGATCTCTCCTCCTTGGGCTTCCTCTTCCTCTTGAGGCTCCAAGGACCCAGCTCCTTCCTGATCTTAGTTGGAGGCTGTCAGAGGGTTTGTGTATCAGGGCTTCCTATATCAGTCTCTGACATAGGGCTTGTCTGTTTATACCAGCCCACCAAGGGGGTAAGGACTCAAACTGAGTCAAGCCCTAAACTGACTGAATCAAGTAAACTTAAATCCTTTGAATTTAATACAATCAAAGGGTATCACACCCAGAGGAACAGGTTAGTTTACAAACCTAATCTTTCTCTTTTGGGGATTCATAAATAATCTCAAACTGCCACAGTTGGTCTGATGGAAAACATACTTCCCTTACACTGTTTCTTGGCACTTGCACAAAGACAAAACCACAAACTAATCCAATTTCATTTGGGTCTAAAACTATTGTAAATGTCCAAATTTTAAAACAGAAATGACACATTCCCCCAAATTTCTGTATCCAATGGAGATCAACCAGTATAGCTAGTTCATTACAGTCCACTGCAGATCAAAACTTCTGCCCAAAATAAAAGCATTAAATAAACAGTTCTGTACACAAGTCAACATTTTGTTCTGAAGGGAAAAATAAATAAATGACTATTTGCAACTCTGTAATTTTTCCCAAATATCACCCAGGCCTAAATTAACCTTTTTGTAAGTGACTAGGGTCGTGTTTGTCTTTCTGCTTGTTTTAATCTTCTTTTCAGGGAGCAGAGAAAAAAAGTCCATGAGACTCTAGCAAGAATGTTTACTTTCAAACAGGCTGCAGTCAACAAATCAGCATTCTATTTACTTCTGTGAAATCACTGCACCACTGCTATCTGTACTAGTGAGCTACAATATAAATGATCATATCAAAATTGAATATTAAAGAAGAATTGGATATGTACTCAGACGGAAAATTCAAACCTGCTAGTCTCTAATCTGGTCAGGAGGGCTCCAGAGGAGGATGGCTCAGAATGGCCAGGCTTCAACACCATGGCTCAAAGACTCTGCCTTTCCTTTCTAGCTGCCTGAGAGGGATCAGAGCACAGACCCACGTGCACAAGGAAATCCTTGAGAACAGTGAAGAATGCCTGCTTCCTCCTATCTGCAAGATTTTTTAGGTTTCATGTGGGATACTAAGGAAATTCTGGGTTTGGGGGAGGCGGGGGAATTTATGAGTGGATGCTCATTTATGAAACACCATGAAATGTCAACAGTTTACAAGGAGATGGGAAGAAACAACCTAAGGCAAAGAGCAAAAGCTGCCAGCAATCCTAAAAATGTTCCCTTCACTCCCACCTCCCTTTTATCACCTGTGGTAGGTAAGCCTGGAGGAGGGGGAACAAGAGAAAGCAAGGAAAAAATAATCATTTTGAGCCTATAAAATTATTATGAAACCTATTCTGTCTCATTCAAGCTGGGCTCAAGCCAAATCCCATGGCTAGTAGTTCACCATGTACGCAATAAATTCCCCTAAGAACCCACTCGCCAAAGCAGACTCTTCTTGATTTACAATAACCCAAGATCCCAGGGGCAGTGACTGCAGGGAAGAAAGGATCCTGTGTTGTTGTAACGTATACCACCACTTCAAGACACTCTGCTGCAGTAGCACTGTTTTCAGTGAGCTACCAAAGTCAGTGTCGGTAAAAGATTGTGCGTATATTTGTGTGTGTGTGTGTGTGTGTGTGTAACAGAAAGAGAGACGGAAGGAGAGGGAGAAACAAACCAGAACAAAACTTCATTTTATAGATAAAATTAGCAATTTAGTTTAGCTTTTGCTGGGCTAATAAAATATAGTTTCCTAAAGACTATTAATAGCAATCTCTTAAAAATTTATCTTCCTGTAAGAACCCAGAATTATTGAAGGTAGACATGCAAATAAAGAAACCTAAAACTCAAACTCAAGCTTACCAAATGGCAACCTACCGATGTCACAATATAAGTCACATTTATCTAATTGAGCCACTGAAATATAAATTCTTCTCAAACCAGTTCCACAGTAAAGAAAAGAAAAGGGGAAGTCCAAATAAGAGAAAGCTAAATGTTGGCGAATTCAAGTATACACATTAAATTATATAACTGAAGAAAACTTCCTGTAAAGATCATTAAAAAGTTAGCACTTCAGCAGCTATGGGTAGAGATGGGCAAAAACTTGGCTTCCTTTAAAGATTGTATACTTTATTTCCTCTCCAGGCCCAGAAGGCATCACAAAATAAGGAACAGATGGTGGAGATTAAGGAAAAAAACGCTGAAGGTGAAAGTTTTCAAAAGGTGCAACAAAGTATACATTTACCTCTGAAAAATAAATGCGCCATGCCTATAAATGAACTAGATTTTATGTTTTTACAACATGCCTATCATCACAGCTGAGACCAGGAGACAATGACAAAGAAAATGGAGAAATGGTGCTATCTGGGACCACCCACTAATTGTCCAGAAATCTGGCTGGCATATTCCAAACATTTGCTTCTTTTGGTGTCCATGTGGTAAACCAGAAGTGTTCAAACTTTGTAAAGTCATCCTTTTTCAAATAAAAGCTTAAGCAGAAATGTGAACAAACCAACCAGGTAAATGGCGAGTTGCTCCTGCTGCGGGATATCTGTGATGGAAGTGGAGGGTGTGGCTCCACACACCCTCCAGGCTCAGTGGAGCACAGATTGAAAACTACCATCTAAGACTTAATATAGAACACAACACAGTAAAATGAGGTCAAAATACTGAAGTGGAAAAACATCAAAACAAATGAAATTTAAAGGCTAAATTAGGTTAATTCTACTGCACTAGCCCAACCAATGGGTTAACATGTTCCAATATTATTTTTCTCCCTTTATTGTCTTAACAGAATTAGTTTTATTGATTTTCACTTAGTAGTATATTTCTGTCTTCCGGGCAACTAGGCCATATTTTCCCAAAAACCTTATAACATCTTCATTACTGACTCAGAAGGCATTAGTCAGAAGATGGATTTTCTTGTCTGATGACTTCCCCATTGTAAAACTTCCCCAATAAAGGAGAACAGTAATTTAGCATAACCTTTACTAGAAAGAAAAAAAAGGAAAAGTAGTAAATGATGGCATAAAACTGGGTAGAGAAAGCCCTCAAGCACTGATCATTATAAAACCTCTTAGTTGAGAAACCTTTAAGAAGAGGAATTAAAAAAAAAAAAAAAAAAAAAAAAAACTGTTAGAATTAAACTGAGTTTAAAAATCCCAACAAGAGATTAAACACACACATTCACATTGCTAAGGAACTAGCTTCCCTGGCCCACTTAGTTTAATCACAAGGTCTAAAGCAGGGGTTCTTAACCTTTTTTGTTCCACGGATCCCTCTGCCAGTCAGGTGAAATGAATACTACTGTAATTTATGTATCGCATACATTCAGAAGTGAAGGAAATGCTAGGTTTCAGTTAGAGGTCAGAGAAAATAAAGATAATAAGTTGGTTTTTTTTCAATTCAAGCTCACAGACACCCCCTGAAATCTTTCCACGGACCCCCTGCTCTAAGGCATCTCCCTCTCCCAGACAGCCCCATCCTTCCTGCCAGGCTATGGGAATCCTACCACTCTTCCAGACTCAACCTCCCAACCCGCCTCCTCAGTGAGGCCATTCTGATCTAGCAGCATGTGAGCCACCTCCCAGGCCTGTGAACACCGACAGCACTGCTCACTCTATCTCCTTGTTCTTAACCACACACCTCACTCTTGCTTACCTCCTCCCATGGCCCATGGACATGTCAGACCATAAAATCCTTCCAGGAAGGAGCTGTGGCTCACATTTCTGCTCTACCCCACAGAGTATCTATCACCATGGTGTACCCACATTGAAAACACCACAAATATTGGTTAAATAAATGACTCCGCATGTGTTTGGATATGTACTTATTCTCAATAAGCTCATCGGCACATGAAACAGTGCAGAAATCTATACAAAACAAGTGAAAGAGAGGAAGAGCTTGGTATCCTACTACCGGCCACACCCGTGAGTCTTTGCCCAGCTCATGATTCCCCTTGTTATGGTTTATGTTTCTTTTACTGTGTTGTTTCTCTCAGGACACACTCTAATTAGCCTTTAATTTGTTGTAATAAATCTCTATTATCCCTGACATTATTTAGAATGAGTGACTGCCCAATTAGTCAAGGTAATGATTTACAATGAAATTGCTATAGATTTTGCCCTTTCCCTCAGTTAGTAACCCTTTCAATTTCATTGAAGAACCTTACTCCAAACTAGTTCAAGTGCTAGTTGTAAAATAATAGTATTTTTTTTTAAAAGGAGGTACTGGGGATTAAACCTGGGACCTTGTACATGGGAAGCAAGCATTCAACCACTGAGCTACACCGCTCCCAATAATAGATTTAAAGTGTTGAAGAAAGGAGAACCTATCCCAAAGGTTGCAGGAAAAGAATTAAAATCTAGTTAGATGATCTTCCAGTTGACAAGACGATGGCATAAGACACTTCAGGATGGCATTCTTCAATATAATATTTGAACAACTAGCAAAAACTGGCAGCACCATTTTCCTCAGAAAATAGTTAAAAGGTTACAGTAACTGAGCAAAAGTCAGATCAAGAAAATGCAGCTTTAAACATGGTAGAAGCACCTCTTGGCTCCCTTGCTGGTACCTGCCCCAACCCCTCAACAAGGTATGGAGCCAGCCTATGCTCCACTGTGGGTTTGTGGTCCTGTTCCTGCAGGAGCAGAACCACCCTTGTGCACACACTAGGGTGCATGTATGTCTGTGTCAATCTGTCTGGTGGCAGCCTCTAGGACATGAAAAGATGCTCAACATCATTAGCCATTAGGGAAATGCATATCAAAACCACAATGAGATGCCATTTCACACCCACTAGAATGGCTGTTTAAAAAAAAAAACAAAAAACAGAAAATTACAAGATTTGAAGAGGCTGTGGTGAAACAGGAACACCTGTTCATTGCTGATGGGATGTAAAATGGTACAGTCACTGTGGAAAATGGTTTGGCAGTTCCTCAAAAAGTTAAGTATAGAATTACCATATAATCCAGCAATCCCATTTCTAGGTATAAAATAACTGAAAGAAAACATATTTGCACACTGATGTTCATAGTAGCATTATTCACAACTACCCTAAGATGGAAACCCAAGTGTCCATCAAGCAATGAATGAAGAACAAAATGTGGTGCTCGCTTCGGCAGCACATATACTAAAATTGGAATGATACAGAGAAGATTAGCATGGCCCCTGTGCAAGGATGACACACAACTTTGTGAAGTGTTCCATATTTTTGTCACAGTGGGTAGAGACTCACACAATAACCGAGAGAATATTGAATTCCCATCCTGGAGAGCTCTGTCATGTTCTCTAATGTAGCAGCAACTGTCCCCCAAGTGAAGGGGCAATGACTGGCAAAGGAGGATGGTCCATTGATGGGTCCTTGATATTGACGACTATGCTTGTGAGCCTTTGCTCTTGAAATTGAAACTTAGCCTAGTGTTGTGGGGTGCCTAAGAGTTGCCTCCTGACAGCCTCCTTGTTGCTCAAATGTGGCCTCTCTCTAAACCAAATTCGGCATATAAATGCATTACCTTCCCCTCAGTGTGGGACATGACTCCCAGGGATGAGCCTCCCTGGCAATGAGGGATTACTACCAAGCACCGACTAGCAATGCAACTGGAAAAAGACCTCAAATAAAAGGGGTAAAAGGTAAAGACAAATGAGTTTATATGGCTAAAAGACTTCAAAGTGAGTCGGGAGGTCATCCCAGAGGTAACGCTTATACACATCTCAGCAGGATCTCATAGACTGCCAAAGTGGATACTACCTCAAATAGTGGGGCTCCTGAGGGCTCTAGAGACACCCAGGTCCTAAGGTCAGGGAAGATAGCTCCAGAGTTTGGTGCCTTGCCAGTGGGCCCTACTTTGGAGTTTGTGCCTGAGAGTGACAGAGTTGGACTCAGTTATGGCTTCCCTACACATGGCTCATCTGTCCCCTCAATTTAAACCTATACTTGGTGCTGCAATTGGTAGGTATACCTCCAAGAGACTTGAATCTTTGGGCTGTCCATGTACCAGCTGGGCCCTGAGCCTCAGCAGAGTTGCAACACCTATTCTCCAGTTCATTGGACTCACCCAGGACAACTAACAAGGAGGTGAGGATTGACAACTACCATCCAAAGAAACAAGAAAAGCCTACAACTACAAGCAAGAGAGTCCCATCCATCGGCTGTATGGGATCAATTAGAGGTGGAGTGGACATCAACATCACAGAATCCTCAGGATCGGGGAATGAACTATGGACTAGAGTAGACCTACTGGTATTCTACTATAGACTTCTTGTGGTTCTAGCAATGGAAGAAATTACAGCTTTGATGTGGAGGCAGTGGCCACTGGAGGCTCTGGGGATAGGGGGGAGGGAAAGACAGGAGTAAGGTGGGGGCTTTTTCGGGACTTGGGAATCATCTTGAATGGCATTATATTCTTCCCACAGCCTGCAGAATTGTGTGGGAGAGAGTGTAAACTACAATGTGAGCTATGGTCCATGCTCAACGGCAACACCCCAGGATGCGTTTATTAATTGCAATGAATGTGCCACACTAATGAAGGATGTTGTTTATATGGAGGGTGTGGGAGGTGTGGGGAGCGAGGCATATGGGAATCCCTATATTTTTTGTGTAACATTTGTGTAATCTAAGTATCTTTAAATTTTGAAAAATACATAGTTAAAAAAAAAAGAGCAAAATGTGGCATATATACAATATGGAATATTATTTAGCTGTAAAAAGGAATGAAGTTCTGACACTTGTGACAATATGAATGAACCTTGAAGACATCATGTTGAGCAAAATAAACCAGACACAAAAGGACATTGTATAATCTTACTGATATGAAACAATCAGATTAAACACAAGATCATAGAGCCAGAAACTAGAATACAGATTACTAGGGGCTGGGGTGGGGGTAGGGAATGGGGAGTTTATGTTTAATTGGTACAAAATTTCTGTTTGGGGTAATGGAAACGTTTTGGTAATGGATGGTGGTGGTGGTAGCACAACACTGTGAATGTAATTAACACCACTGAATTATATATTTGAATGTGGTTAAAGAAGAAATTTTAGATTGTATATATGTTACTAGCATAAAAATTTAAAAGAAAACCAATGACTGTACAATATAGTCACTCCTAATATAAACTTGGAATTATAGTTAATAGTACAATTATAGTACAATTATTATAATAGTCTTTCATCAATTGCAAAAAAGGCACCACACTAATGCAAAGCATTCATAATGAGGGAAGGGGGTATGGGAACTTTATCTTCTGCATGATTTTTGCACAAACCTACTAAACCTACATCTTCTCTTATTGAAAAAAGAAAATCTAGTTAGATAAGACATAAAAACACACAAAGAGCATCGCACCACTGCCCTGTCCTTGTCTCTTCCAAGCTGCAGTCACTAGGCCATACTCTCTCATCTGGTACGGAGACAGCAAAGAGACTTGGGAAAATCCAGCCTATGGAGGAGTAAAAAGTAAAACCCTTCATCCTGATTTTCTAGAACACTGTATTGTAAACAACGAGGGGAGCAGATGTAGCTCAGTGGTTGGGCACCTGCTTCCCATGTACAAGGTCCTGGGTGCAATCCCTGGCACTGCTTAAAAAAATAAACAAACAAACAGCACACAAATATACGTAAGTGTCTAGGCACAGAATCCACATGTCTTCCCCGGGCCTTTCCATTTACAGTCTGCCATCTGAGACCTGCCCAAACAGAAAAAAACTTAACATCAACAGACTTCAGAACTAGCCAAATCCTATGTCACCTTTGGTATAGTCTCTTTAGGTCCCTGTTGATCCATGAGTGTTCAGACTCATCACAATGGCTGCTTCAAAGGAGGGAGGGTCTATTCCAATATTGCTAGATGAACTGCTGCCACGCTGACAAGTTTCCCACAAGGCACAGTGGTGCAGAGGTTAGAGCCATGGTTCTCAGGTCATGCCATGCCCGCTGAACCTTATACCTACGCACAGAATCTCTCTGGGATAGCAGCCCCACTGGTGCCATGTTAGGAGCACAACCTCTGGATGAAGTTGGGTGGGGTGGCAGGCAGGGAGAGAGACCGATGAATCTCCTTCCTTTGTCTCCTGGTGAGAGGAGGGGCAAGCAGCAGAAGGGGTATGTGGATTGTGCTCCTACTTTCCATCATTTCACCCAGACTCTGCCTAAGTGAAAATGAGTTAACGCTGGCTTCTGCAGATTTTGAAAAGCCCGATTCCAAACCATTTCTCATGGAAGTCACTATACTGGGGGAGCTATTCATGGCAAATCACCTGGATAATGTTTATTGCTAGCCCTCTAATTGATCATAATTGTCAATGTACTCTCTTCAGAAGTGTCCTCATATGTAAAATAAGCAGCTAATTTTCAGCCAGTTCCACCACCCCCTCTCCCCCTGGCTCCATACCCAGGGCAATTTTGGCTCTCTAACAATGAAGAGGCCTGCCCTGACCGTCAAAATGAGACAGGAGCCCATTAACAACATGCACCGCCAGGCAGATTCTCTGAAATTCTTCAGAGCACCCCCCTCACAAGCTGGCATCTCTCAACTGCTTTGGTCTGAGAAGTAAGGACTTCTATTTTCATTCTCTCTTCCTTACTGTAAGTTGACTCTTGCCCCACTTTTCTGTTAGTCCTGTCTAATCATCATCCACAGAATATGATTAATGACTCCCCTTTCAGTGTCTTATTATTCTGTTTGAGTGGATGGGCGAATTGGCCCTTGCTGTCTAGGGAAATAGAAGAGACCCTGAATTAATGAGCATGGTTAATTTGAATGCTCAAGAGTAGTTCAACAGACCAGGCTGCTGTGAACAAAAATCTGCAACGCAGATATTCTGACCTTTTAAATGCATCAAAAGTGTAATGTAAGTGTACTTTACTTCTGCCTATAGTAGCATAAATCAGAATAACTGGCTTAATTAGTTTTGTTTGCAGTAAGCTGAGTTATTAAAAAACACACTTCTTTGAGAGCAGTTGGTGTTGCCATCTGGCCATTCCCTTTGCTCCTGGTCTCGTTCCCTTCTGTCCAAGAGCGCACACTTCTTCAGACACACAGCATTTTGACTGCATGTGAGGACAAGACTAAGGTCAGCCCATCTCAAGAATTTTTATCTAGAAGGAATATGGCCTTGGGGTGGAGTAAATCCGTGCAGGAAGAAAACAGGTAGTAAGGTTGTTGGGACTCCCAGGCTAGCAGTATGGCGAATGCTCCTTCCACTAAGAACCCAGTTCTGTAGTCGCCCACCCGGCTGTGAGCTGTGCACCCCTTCTGGCTGAATCAGAGGTTCCAAGCCAACAGCTTCGAGCTTACCTACTAGATCGCCAGGTCTCCTCTGGTACTTCTCTAAACCAGGATCTACTGACTTTGACCTTGTCTCCCACTCTCATCATTGCATGTCTCAGATTTTCTGGGATTTCTAACAGGAATGAGAGCAGACTGGTTCCCTATTCCATTTAGGGTCTTTATTATTAACATTACCCCTACCTCTGAGCCTTGGGAATCAGCTTGATTCTAGTCCAGCTTGATTCTAGTCCAGCTTCTCCTTCTAACTGGCAATTGACCTTGGACCACACACTGAACTTAACCAGAAGTCAATTTCCTCACCTAGAAAATGAAAAGGTTGAACTGGATGAAACCAAGAGTACCTCACAGCTCTAAATTCTATGATTCTGTGATTTCCCAAATGAAATAAATGACTTTCTATTCTTTGGCATTAAAATAGACATCCATTCTCAATTAACTAAACTAATAATAAAATAAATATACACACACACACACACATATATATATATATGTATATACATATATTCACCACTAGTTGGTTTTTTCTACTGATAAGAAAACACACACCATGTCCCAAGGTACAATTCATGCTCATGATTTTTGAACCAACTAGCAATTATGGACACATAAGAAGTTGTAGCTGCATACAACCCCAATGAGGGATTTCCCCTAAAACAAAAAGGCTCCTCAATAACTTGGGAAAAGGTAAGAAAATCTTTTGGCTTCCTTTATAATCAATACCAGAAAGCAAAATTCTGAGTTTAAACTAATGATGAATATAGCTGCCTGGAAAAGCCAACTCGCTCAGGAGGTATCAGAGAAGAACTTCACATTCCTGGTCATAAGAAGTTAATCATAATATTCCATCCCTCATCCCTATAAATATATTGTTTGCAAGATTTAGAAATGTAAGGATTCCTTTTCCTTTATGTAGCTGAAAATGCAGGGAAAGAGGTATGAATAAATCTGCAATTCAATGCATTTAATGTTGTTAGATATATACACAAGAATATTAAATGCAATATATACGTGGTTATGTGTGGAAAGAGAGTAAATAATTGAAATACTTAGTCTTTGAGTAAACCCAACCTTTCTCCCTAACACATCCTGTCTCACAGGAAAGTCTAAAGAAACACTAATTAAGGAACTGAAGGGGGGGGGGGCACTAAAACAAATATTATTCCTGAAGTTTTTGTTTACCTGGTAATTGAATGTGTACCTGGTTTCAATTCAGAGTTAGGATCCAGTCCCAAGACTTCTTGAACTGTATTTTCCCTCAAGATTCAAGAACAACTCAATAATATACATAATTCTTTGTTAAGGGAAATTGTAAATGATCCAACCATGTGTGTGAATAACCCAGTTTTTGCCTTTTATCTTGGAAGACAAACCAGATTTGCCTTTATAAAGACCATAATGTAACCTGCTATTCCTCTGTCATTTTCCCTTTTCTAAACACCTCTTCTGCCTCTCTGTTGCTTGAGGATCCTCTGTCTCCGGAAAAAACAGGCACTATTTCTACTGGAAGCAATTGAATAGCACTCTATAGAGGAGGCAATTTATGTCAGGAGCAGCAGTAACTCGAACCTCTCTCTTTTGCAGATTAGAGTCTCTTATCAATTACAGCTGAGATTTCATGGCTGAATTCTCAAGTGGCCCAGGGCCTGTTCTTGATATTGAATCCCAAATTTCCTAGCACTCTTGAAAATCAGCCCATTTCAGGACAGGAATATTCTTAATATTTCCCAGAATCAAATTCAAAATAAATACTTTTTCAAATGTGCAAAATGCCCACCATAATCATGTATTGAAATACTATTAAGTGCCAAAGTACCCAAGAAGCAAGTATTTCTGAATTCATATTATTACAGTAACACCTTAATTCTCTGAAGTATAAAGACCCAGAAGATAAGCAAAAACAAACTTTGAAAAGTCAAAATAGTTAGAGATGGATAACACATGGATGACACACTAATGCCATCCATTTTACTTACAGAAGGTCATTTCAAGGCCATTTACTCTTATTTTCAACACAATCCTAATAAGTGTGGTTATCCAAGCTGTGGCAGGCCATTAGAAACAGCAGACTAGAATTCAGAGCAATAAGAAAACGAGCTCAAGATAGGTCTGCTGAGGGCCACAAGGAAGACAGCTGACAGCATGGTAGTACCAGAAGTGACTGAAAATCTATTTTTTTAAAAGATAGATATGGGAGTGGGGAAACAGCTATGTGGGGCCAGTTAGAACAGGGACTCACAGTTACCGAGCATAAGCGAATCTAAGTCCTCTAATTGTCAGAACTAGCTACAATTTGAGAAGTTTTAGAACCTAAGTTCTAAACTTACTCCCATGAAGCATACATCGGCTCAGTGATGCCACACAAGTAAAACATTATCATTATTATTTTCTTAAAGTTTCGGAAAAATTTGTCTTCCCATTCTTATGTCTGAGCAGTAGAGTTTGATTAAGATCCCTACACCAATGCCTCCAGAATAATCCATCATTAGTAGTAAATCTTATGGCAAATCACTGTATCTGTATTCATTTGACATTTCTGAAAAGTTGTTACCTAATGAAATAGAATAACTCATGATAGCTTTTTTTTTTTTTTGCTTTTGCTATAAATATTTATTTAGCTCATGAGTCTGAGGGTTGATTGACCTAGGCATGACTTTGCTAGGTGGTTCTGCTGTGCTCAGCTAGGTTCTCACATCTGCTGGCTATGAGTGGGCTGGACTGGGCTCGATTAGAGGTAAATCCCCTCCACCTTCAGGTCTGTGCGTACTGGCCTGGCACGTTTGCTTGTGGTGACTCACCATAGCTTTTCATTCCCCCATGCTTTGTTCTAAGCTATTTCAGTTGAAAAGATAAACACATCACTAACTCAATGATCATATTTTTCATTGAGTCATTTGCAATGAGTCAGAAAACACAACCATTTAATTTATTTCAATTGGGTCTAAAAGACAAGACCAAAATCAGTTGAAAGGAATTCTTAGTTTACTTTATGGAAGCAACTGACTTACATGACTGGATGCTGGATGTATCTGAACATCTGTTTGACTAAACAGATTAGGTCAGCTGAATATTTGGCATTGTTCAGGTATAATATTAAAATTACTTTAAATATGTATGTGTGTATACACAAGATAAACAGATAATAATCTCCTTAGAAGATCAAAACGGTCCCCTAGATTTAAAGAATGTTTATAAATTTGTACTATTATTGCCAGTGCAGTTGATAATCTTATGTACTACTAGAAAATATTTTGGAAAGCCACCTAGGTTTTCCAATAATGGTTTGCTTCTCAGATATTTTGCAATTTTCTTAAATTATATTTCCAATATTAAGCTTTCAGTATCAAGCCAAAATGTATTATGTTTAAATGCAATGTTTTGCACATACAAGTATAGTACAATTATCAATTCTATTTTTCAAAACTTCTTAAACTGATATCCTATCAGATTGTACAAAAGGCTACAAAATTACCATATTAAAGTTAAAAAAAAAAAAATCACCTGGTTCTTTAACCATCTAAGTGTAGGCACAATGGAAAATATACTCAGAGAACCTCAATTAAAATCAGTTCTGGTATTAAGTAACACTTGAAATTTTTTCCAAGAGACATTTAATTTCTATTGTCCAAATTCACCCATAAATGATGTTCTGACTTTTTCTAAGCAAACTAAAAGATTTCTAAGAGTGATTATTCCCGCTATAGCGCACCACTATTTAATTTACAGACAGCCTTGCTTCTGAGAAATCTTGCTGAGTTCTTCTATACAGATTATCTCCTCCTCCCGCCCCCCCCCCACCCCCGCCATAGACAAGTCTATTTTGTGTTGTCAGTGCTTATTGTTTACTCATTAACAACAAGGAATAAGGAGCAGTTGTAAACTCAGGGTAAAGCCTTTAAAGCAGGAGACCTGACACGCTGTATTCTTCTTGTGGGAAACACTCATTTGTACTGCAGGCATTGCATGATCTACATGCACAGGGCCATCTGCAGCCACTGGAAATGGGTTAGAAACCCATGTGTTCCTTGTTCCCTCTGGATGCAAAGGCTTTAAAAAGTAAAGCAGTCTTGAACTACTACGGTGGAGTTTTCCCAAATTTACCTAATAATCCCATCCAAACTTCAAATGTTTAACCATACCCCAAAGTAGTATATTATCAGACAGCCTTGGTCTAGGGTTGAGAAGGTAATGGTTTACGCTACCAGCTGGCATCAGTCCTTCTCAGACTTCACAGTGGATGCCAAGGAAGGCAAGGAGTTAGCTTTTTTCTTCTTCTTGGGTGCTTGCAAGCTTCACTCCAATCCATCCTGCTGGAGAATTGCTCACTCAGGGCAGTGTTTTTCAAGCTGGTCTGCTTGTGAGAATCACCTGAGGAGCTCTTTTTAAAAACTGCCCAGGCCTGGTGCCAGACCAATTGAATTTGTATCTCTATATGTTGGGGTATATTAAAAAGCTACAAGAGTGATTTTAATATGCAGCCAGACTGAAAGCCACTGCTCCTCAACCTGTGGCATTTTGCCCCCCAGGTACCATTTGGCAATGTCTGAAGACAATTTTGATTGTCCCAACTGGGGTTCTGCCAGTTTGGTAGAGGCCAGGGACGTATAGGCTACACATCCTACAATGCACAGGAGAAACCCCACAACAAAGAATTACGCACTCCAAATGTCAGTAGCGCCCCTGTTAAGAAAGCCTGCTCTAGTGGAAGAGTTGATTGGGAAAACAGCCTGCTCTTTCCATCTCACAAAAGAAGAAAACAAGCAATAACTTTCAAGAGGAAGACTTACAACCCAAACATAGGTCTAAATGGAGATCGTCTAACACAAGTGAATAATTTTCCCGGGTGCGTTCTCATTGGTGAGAGTGATGTTAAAGGAGGGCATGAAGTTGCTGTTCACTGGAACAGTAAGAAGTAAAGGGAATCAAACCCACCAGGATAATTAAGCAATCTGCAACACACCCCGCCCCCCTTTTTAAGAAAAGATAAACAATAAAATAAAGAATACTTTTTCTTCTTCTGTTTATTCCTTATCATGTGCTAGGAACAGTGATATGTGCCTCTAGACTTAAAATCAAACTATTTGTATTACCTTTGCATCTGGACTCATAATGTCCAATGGGTGAACTACTCGTAAGGACCTCTGTTCATCAGAATCATCTTTGCCTGGAAGATCAACAACAAACAGAGCTACTGCAGAAGAACATGGATGATCCATGACATCCACCAATTGCCTCAAAATTTAAAACTCCCAGGCTAAAATAGTTATGTTAATCAGCAAAAGTCTATCAGCTGGTATCTGGAAACAAATCTTGGTTTCCTACGGAAGGGGAAACATTCATCTGAGAAGAGTTCAACACAGCTGTGGATTTCCAAGAAACCAGGTGAGTGAAAACCCCATTCTCAATAGTTGAGGCTGTCAGTTTGCTTCCATTTATAGCTACAAGTGGCTACCCAATTAAGTTATTTGCAAATCTGGAATGCAGCAAGCAACTTGAAGGAATGGACAAAATGCTTTCCTATCTAGATGTGATGTGTTGAATCCACTTTCTATGTGCAAATGGAACTCTCTACACATTGGAGAGAAATAGTTGAATTAACGTCTATAGAAGTAAAAACATTCATGGATATTTTGCTCAGTTTAGAGGGTTTTTTGGTTTGTTTTGCTTTGCTTTTTAATCAACAATTATTTAGATTTTTTAAGAGAATAAAATTAACTAAAATTCATCTTTGTGTTCCAGTTGGAGATTAAGCCAACTGTTTTAATCAAAAGAAATTCTTTATTTAAATTAAACTTCTTTATTTAGAAGAACCTTTGGAATTGTTTTGTTAGTGAACCACCAACTCCGAAGCATTTTCTTTTTGGTTCAAGAAACAAAGTTTTCTTAAAGTTGTGCACAACCATATTTACTTCTTAAGCTCACTGGAAAGTAATCAAGAAATGGAAAAGTCATTAGCTTTACCTTCCTGCTAACCCATTACCCACAAAGACAAGTTTCACAGCCCATGACCCATCTCCTGATGGCAACATGCAACCAAAATATCTTTTCAAATCACTTTCATCGCTTGTGGAAAGCTGAGGAGCCAAGGCTGTCCAAAGAAACAGGGCAGCATCCCTGTGACTCCTGGAAAGAGGGAGGTGAAGAGTCCATCAGCCTGGTAAAGGCACCAGCCCACAGGCCTCAAGACAATGGGCGAATACAGCTTCTCTGGGCCTCCAACCCCCAACCCAAACAACAGAGAGAGCAGCATCTTCCTATCTTTCCCCCCTTTCTAGTTCCATTTGTGCTTTAAAGAACACTGAATACATTTCAAGCCAAGCTTCAGGAGTCAATTTTCAGCACTATGAGAGAAGGATTAGGATGAAATAGAATCCAACAGGTAAATTTCCAAGGACAATATTGAAAATTTACCCCTTCATGTCACTGCTAAAATTGGCAGCCTCCTCTACCACAGCTCAGAGCTGACTGCACATGGACTCTGGAGCAGCTTTCAAATGAAGGAAAAACCTCAGATATTCTGAATGAAAAAAAGCTCCACAGTTTATAAAACCAATCATTTCAGCTTTAACTCAACCGTAGGTGATATAAAAGACTGTGGATTTTTTTTTTTTTTTTTTAAGAAACCATTTTTTCCCCTCTCTCTCTCGAGTTCAAAGTAGTTTCAGAACCAAGATGCAGAAAATTGAGCCTCTTCCGAAAGGAGATGCAATGAGCTCAAGATTAGAGCCGCCTCAGCAAAGACAGCGGATATTATGCTTTGGAAACCAAAAGGGCGTCCAAATCCATCTGTATGTTTTTAAAGAGTTCCATTTAAACAACAGGGAAAGATGTCTCTTGCCACGTAAAAGAGCATACTATTCAGAATATGTTTAGGGGAGTTTGGTGGGAGAATTAGGTGTGTCTGGGGTGAGTTGAGAAGGGAACCAGGTGATGCATTTCAGATGCAAAGAAAATTAATTTTCATAGTCACAGATTCCTGCTATGGTCCCCAACATAATGGAAAAAATCCTCAAGGTAAAGTAAGGCATATTTATGGGCATTCAGGCATCAAGCCTGTTTAGGGACACCACATTTCTTTGCTTAATGTTGTTTTTGTTTTTCATGATAAATATTCATTTCTTCCTGTACATAAGCTAATAATTGGATTCAAAAAACTTCTGGTAACCGTTCATCAAGCGAGCTCTTGTAGGAAACTGCATACAACTAGGAAAATGCTCAAGTTCAAGATGGAAGAGTATTAGAATGGTTCTATTTTTATCTAGAATACCCCTAGGTCACACCCTGATTACTCCGGGGCCTATGGAATTATTGTTCCTCTCCCTTCCCCAACCTCTTACCCCCAGCCTTCTTCAGGCTGACCTGACTGGTAACTGTACAAACTAAAAACAAATGGAGGATAAGAAACACACAACATGAGCTGCGGGCAAATGTTAGCTCCTCCCCACAACCCAGCTCCTAGCCAAATACCTGCACTTTCTAACATGCCTGGTAAGCCCTTCTTCATTTCTACTCTCTCCTGAGTAGCCCCAGGCAAAGCATTCCCGAGCACGTACTGACCCACCATTCATGCCACTGTAGACGTTCCGGTGATGGGGTGACACGTCCTCGGGGGCCTGCCTTCGGAGGGTGCCCTCCCTGCTGCCTCCTCCCCCGCCGCCTCCGCCTGCTCCGCCGCCTCCTCCCACGTGTTTGTGATCAGGACTGCCCCCAAAGTGTTGTTTGAGGTGCTCAGGGCTGGTGCCCCTGGCTCTGGGGAGATGCTCCAGGCTCCCACCAAGGGCGTGTTTCTGAAGATGCTCCGGGCTCCCACCGCTGTGCCTGGCGTGCTCAGGGCTGCCCCCCGGCCTGTGCTTCTGGAAATGTTCAGGGCTCCCGCTCATCATGTGCTTGGGCAGCGTTTCGGGGCTGCCCCCTGGGTGTGGGTGCCTTTGCTGTTCGGGGCTGCCCTTGCACAAGGGTTTGTGGTGCTCGGGGCTGGGTCCTTTGAGTGCTTTGGAGTGATCAGGGGGCCCGGAGACCCTGGGTTTCTGCAGGTGCTCGGGGCTGGTGCTCCTGTGCTTGGGGTGCTCGGGGCTGCCCTCGCCCCGGGGCTTCTGCAGGTGCTCAGGGCTGCCGCTGCTCGCGTGGTGTTTGTGGTGGTCAGGGCTGTCGGTGCTGCCCGTGCTGGAGGTGCTGCTGCCGTCGCCCACATCCCGCACATAGGGCGCTGTGGAGGCGGTGAGCTGGCACAGGCTGGCCTGGCTGTCGATGGAGCAGCGGCTGCCCGCACAGCCCGCGCCCTTCTCCTCATCCAGCAGCACGCAGAGCTCCTTGAGCTCCATGTTCTCTTTTACCACCTCCTCCTGCTTCACCTCCAGCTCCTTCAGCTTCTGCAGGTATAAGGCTACTTCCTTGTGCATCACCCCGGCCGTGTAGCGGCCCAGTCTCTGCCACTCCCGTGACACCCTCTTGCCTTTCTGCCGGTCATCATCCAGGAAACAGCAGAGGTCCCTCAGTTCCTGGTTGTCCTCCTGGAGTTTCTGGTTGATGTCCTACAAAGAGACAGAGAGCCATTAAAGACGTGCACAGATGGAACGTCATCAGGCTAGGGGCTCCTGAGAGCAGGAGTGCCTGGAATTACTGAATTCTCTGTACTGTCAGGGAAGGAAGGGACTGAGAGGGTGGGAGGAAGCTGAAAGTTTGAAGCTATCCATAAAAATAACAATAGTATGTATTGGTTTGTTTCCCACAAAATGCTTTACTAGCATTCTCATTTAATTTTCACCCAAACCCTCAGGGGGTAAGAATGATTATGGTTCTTTTAGAAGAGGAATCTGGATTTCACAAAGTGTCACTCATCCAAGGTCATCCAGTATTTGAGGAGCAGCCGGTTAATTAACAGGAAGTCAGTCAGTAGATAAAAAAGATTCCCCTGCCCCACACTCAAGGAAGAAAGATGTCTGCTCATGACCTGTGAGGTGCTTAAAAGCTCTGAGGCAAGAGCTTTACAAGACTTCAATCTCATTAGGAAGCCTGTTAACAGAGACAGGACCAGCACTGCTTAGCTTTTCCGCCCCGTGACAGGATGCACAGCGCCAATTCCCCCACGAGGGAATGCACACTTGCCCTCTAGTGGCATTTCAGTCCTGCACATCCAACCCTACCT
>JAQZBX010011675.1:0-42335 GCA_029593785.1 Cabassous unicinctus | reverse complement strand
GCTGGGGCTCAGCCGTCTGTGTTAAATGTCACAGGCAGGCTGAAAACTCACAAATCTCTACCGATCAGTCCATGCCATCGATCTGTACACATAGCTGTCCCAAGCTTCTTGCTCCATGCGCCTACAGCATATACCCCCAGGCAGGACCCTGTCCACAATCTGCTGTCCTCAGGGAGCTCTCAGTGACTGCCCTCCTAATCTGACGCCATCTTCGCATTAGCATTTGTTTTTGATATGTTTGTCTTACTTTCCCCCTGCTTTGGGGGAAAAAGACAGTGCTAGTGGAATCTAAAAGTAAGAGGGTAGAATTAACCTTACCCTTTTGTTTAGAGCAGACCATAAACAGGGATCCATTCAAGGCCTCTAATGTTTATTTTATTTTACATGATGTTTTCCTTTATTCATGTTTTTCCCCTACTCCTCACCAAGCAACCCACTGTGCTCTATGTGTTAGACAGGATTCTCCAGGGGAAAAAAACCTTCAGGTTATGTATGTGTGTCTGTTTTTGCATGTAAATATATATATATATATATATGTGTGTGCATATACATATATATGTGTGTGTATATATAAATAACTGTAAAATTAGGGAAAAAGGTATCAAAAAATGATTACATGTATTTGGAAATTTAAAGTATATTCTACTAATATATTATTTAAGAAATAAACAATATTAGAAAAGTTTGTAAATACTTAATATTGAATGATAACGAATTGTTTTCCATTCTGACATGTAAAGAACTCAGTCATCACTTTCACCCTCTCAAGAGGGAAAAAGCTGAAAAAAAGCATATCAACTAGAGAGCCTTCATAGAAGGGGGATTCCAAGGCAAACTCTCTCCTGGAGAACTGCAGAGATAGGCAGATAAAAAACAATCACAATTTACCTAGAGCAGAGACCATAGGTTTAGTCAGCCACATGAAGGAAAAGTAAAGGGTAATTGATGAATCACTAGAGTCCAAGCATGGGCTAGATTGAGAGACAAAATTTGTAAGCTGCCAAGCCTTAGAGGCACCCCACATTACATGAGTCTTACCTCCAGGAGCCCCATCTGATTCCCATTCTGAATTTTAGAGAAAAACTCCTGTTTCCAGCAGGGGAGTTGAAAACTGACCACTCTGAAGTAAAACCAGAGCAGTCTGTTCTCATTTATAAATGCCTATCCTCAGGGGAAACCAATCTGGGTATTTCCAGAGTCTAACCTACTTGGGGGAAGGGAAATAACAAACTTCAGTTCTTTCTAGCCTTTCTATATCACCTAAGGATTGAAAAATACCACTGACATTTTGCTGTTCCACATCTTCACCAAAACTTTTTATGATCAATCTGTAATTTTAGCCATTTTAGTGGACAGAAGCAGTATCATTTTCATTTACATTTTGACTAATGATGTCTATCATCATTTCTTGTATTATTTGCAAAGTTTAATCTTCTTTGATGAAGTATACATTCAAAACATTGGTTCAATTTTAATTTGGTTGTTCATTTTTTCTTATAAATATGTAAAATATTTTATATATTCTAAATAATAGTTATTTTTAAAAACTATGTTTTTTCAAATACTTCCTAATAGTACATAACTTCTTTTTGCATTCTGTTTATAAGCTCTTTCTTACCATTTTTTTTTTTGAAATCCTTTTATCATGTCTTTCTTTTCTTTTCTTTTTTTTAAATACAGGGGCAAGGGATTGAACCCTGAATCTCATATATGGGAAGTTGGCACTCAAACACTGAGCCATATGGGCTCCCCCCTTTCTTTTCTTGATCATGATTTTATACTGTATCTATCAACTCTTTGCCTATCCATGGACTGGAAGATACTCATCTAGGTTTCATTCTTTAAAAATACTTTTATATTTTGTATAGGCATCTAGGATCCGTTTTGAATTAATGTGTGTATAATGTGTGAGGGTTCATTATCTGATATGGATGTCCAAATTTTCCACCAATATTTGTTGAAAACACTATACTTTCTCTACAGAATTGCCTATGGTCCTTTGCTTAGATCCAGTTGACCAATCTAATTCTGGATTCTAAGTCCAATACAAAGATTGTCTATCTTTGTGAAAATACAATACTAATTTGATTATTGTAGATTTATGATATGCCTTGAAATTAGGAAATATGATTTCTGCAAATTTATTCCTTTATTAACTCATGTGGGCCAATCTAGATGAATTGCATTTCCATATAAATGTTAAAATTATATTCTAAAATTCTAAAAAAAACAGATAGTTTGTGTTTTTGGGTGAGAATAGCACTGAGTCTAGGAATTAATTTTGTGGGTGGTAAAAATGATGTCTTAAAATTGTTGAGTTGTTTCACTTATGAGTACAGAATGTTTCTCCATTTATTAAGGTGTTGTTTAATTTCCCCCTTCAAAGTTATGTAGTTTTCTGTGCAGATGCCTTGCATATATTATATCAAATATCTTTAACTACTAAGTTTTAATCCTTAAATATTAACATACTAAGTATATTAAGGGTTTTATAATATGATTCTTAAAACTCAATTTCTGATTACTTGTTACAAATAGTCTTTGCAATAAATTTTTGCATATTGCTCTCACATTTTTCAAACCTGCCAAGCTCACTTATTAATAAAAAAAAAAGTTACATCATCCAGATTAGATAGAAAGAAGCAAAACTGTCTGTATTTACTGGTGATATGGTTGTCTAAGTAGTAAATCTTAAAATCTATAAAGAAATTCTATTATATTTTATGAGTATGAGAGAAATGCTGGATTAATAAAGTGAGTTCAGATACTGTTCATTCACTTCTGTTCCTTTTTCTGGAAGTGTTTGAGTAGAATTGGTAGTATTTGTATCTTAATGTTTGAAAAGAATTCATAAACGTAGCTATTTGGATCTGGGGATTCTTTGAGGGAAGCTTTAAAAAAAAACAAATTCTATTTCTTTAAGATACATAGGACTATTGAAATGATCTGTTATTTGTTTTAATGTGCTTTTTAAATATATAGCATTCAAGGAATTTGCCAATTCTGAGTTGTTGGATTTATTGACCTTAATGTGTTTATATTAGCCCTTTATTTTCCTTTTAAAATCTGTACAATGTATAATATTAATACCTGTGTCATTAAGAAATAAAATGTTTAATAATAAGTGATCTAAGTGCCCTAAGTATTAAAATGTAAAAACAAGTTAAATCCAAACAATATAGAGACAAGGATATAGTAAAAACAAGGAAATAATTCCAAAGGACATACCTAACATTTTTAAATATAAAATATCAGCAAAGACAAAAAGTTGGTTCTATGAAAGGATTGATAAGTCTGAAGAATTTTCCTCGATCAATGTAAAGTGAGAAAAAACACAAAAAGCCAATATGATGGAACTATTATATGTTGCTCCTAGTGGTGAAAAATTGTACAGATACTGTAAATACTATTCGAGGATAACCATTAAGAATATCCTAAATTATGATCCAACTATTCTATTTCTAGATATTTATTTACAAAACCATAAATTTGCATGGCAATCATTAAAGCACCATCAGTTAGCATTAGTTGAGAGTTTCATATTTGGTCTTAGCAGGAAAAATGAGTTTAATGAGCAAATCCTCACACCTCTAGAAATTAGTGCTCTTCCTTGCAATAAAATTTAAAGAAAAAATGAGACAATTAATTTCATAGAGGGAGAAATAAATTACCCTTGGGATTGAAATGAGGTCTATTATACTGGTTTCTTTATTTCTCAATTGATTTTGCAGGCCAGTAAAGGGTATATAGATAAATATTAAATATAAATTTAAAATTTTGGATTAAATTACAGATTTAACTTTTCAAACACAACAGAATGTGGTAATATGTCACCATATGGCCTTCCAGGAAAGCCTGAAATTTCACTAAAATAATCACTGAAATTTTAAATTATAATCTACTGCTCAATATAACACTGAATTAAATGTTTTGACACAGATGATTTTTTTTGCAAGTACCCTAACTAATGCATGTCAGTAGCCCAAAAAAGTATATTTCCAAATAATTTTGCATGGTATAATTAGTATTTGATTTGTAGTTTCTTGAAACTTCTAAGTCCTATTATCCTTATGCATTGCATTCATGATAGCAAGGAATAATTAACTTTGAAGTAGTTTCTATCTTTTTCATTCCACATTCATTGTATTAGTCCTTCAAAAATAATGTTTGGCACCTGTATTTTTAAGTTAATGTGTCAAGTTGGCCAAGTTATGGTGCCCAGTTGTCTGATCATGAAAGCATTGTTTTGATTGTTACTGTGAGACTATTTCATGGATTTAAACAATCAGTAAATGTATTTCATCTATGGCTGATCACAATGAGAAAAGCCCCGTCCAATCGGTTGAAGACCTTTAAAGGATAAGTAATGATTTCAGCAGTCAGAAGAGGGAATTTTCATCTCTAATTCTGCCAGCCTAGCATCTACTGGGAACTTCATTGAAAATCTTCATTGGAGTTCTCAACTTGCAGCCCGTCTTAGAGAATTTGGAATTGCCCATTTCCACAATCTTTTGAGCCAATTCTTATATAAAATCTCATAATATTTACATAATATACATATTAATATACATTATATATGTAATATATATATATACATATTTAGTTCTTTTCACAACACCAATATATTCTCAGGGAATTTGTCATCTTTGAATTTCTCATAGTGTAAATTATAGGATTGAACATAGGTACAATGATGGTGTAAAATGATGTAAATATTTTATCCTTAGGGTATGTATTAAGTAGTCTACGGTTAGCAAAGATTGAAAGCCCCCAAAATTACACAGAGTGATATGAGACCTACAGGTAGAGAGAGCTTGCATCTTCCCACAAATGAGTCATTTCATAGGTGAATAATGTAGTGTCTTAAGAAACAAAAAAGACAACACAAGTTACTAAGGCAACTCTACTTGAATTCGCAACCACAAGGACACCAGTGATGTAAGTACCATTGCAGGAAACATTTAGCAATGAGAAGATATTGCAGAAACAGGGTAATTTAATCTGACCACAAAAGGACAACTGGATTGTTATGGATAATTAAAGAAAGGATGGACAGCCCCACCACATGCCCAAGCAGCTAAGACTAAAAGATTGCCTTTGGCACTGTTCATGATAATAATGTAGTGTAGAGGCTTGCAGATGGCAAGGTTGCTATCAAAGGATGTGGAAGCAATAATGCAAACCTCAATATCTCCAAAGAAGTGTGTGACAAAGAACTGAAACTTGCAATTAATGTAGGAGATGGCTTTATCCTCACTAATGAGTCACCAATCAGTTTGGCTGAAACACTAGAGGTATAGCAGATGTCCATACAGGATAAATGTCTGAGGAAATAGTCCATGGGTTGGTGAAAAGGGAAGCTGCATTGAATGGAGTAAAGGATCAGGAGGTTTACTACCAAGAAAGAAACAAAACAAAATAAGAGAAACAAAAGCAAAATATTTGTATATTCTGGCCATAGGAAAGTCCAAAATTGACTAATTCTGAGATGATCCTGTTCCTTTCCATATAGCTCAATTGGGTTAAGTTCATAAAATATATTTCATTCCTGTAAATTATATTATTTATAAAACAACAAAAGTTTAATTTACTTAATGAAAATAAAATGTTTCGCCTATTTTTAAATGTATTGCCTTAGCCAAAGATCAACTTTCCTTCTCAGCACAATCTGTATCAATTCCCTGAATATTAAAAAATGAATCAGAAAATTCAAATGTTTAAAACACCCTTGTTTAATTTGGCAAATTTTAATTTGCTAAAGTTACTGAGAAAATAAGTATCGGGTACAGAGTGTTTTGTATTTAAGTGTAACGATATATTGATTAATTAAGTAGTGGTTAATTGTCCTACCCTTTAATTAATACAACTGATACAAAGTGTTTGTTAATGAAGTGGTATATTGTTGACTATCAAATGCGTTTATTTACCTAAAATAAATTTATTTAAATAATCGTTATATGTGGGTTGGTGTACTACTTAAACATGATACTCGATTAATCAAAGTCCACAATTCCCAATAAAATTGAATAAAATCACACGAATCTCAGTAATTTTTTTGAATCACTAAGTTATTCCCTGTTGGTACTAGAAGATAGAATCTGGATTCTCATTCAGTTTGGTGCCTTATTCATGTGCAAGGGCAGAACTGAATGTAGGAAGAGTGTCATGGGATGCAGCAGTGGGAGAAACTGCTGTGAATACTCATTTTTGTTGAAAAGATTATGGAATTTGACAAGCTACCAGATCACTCAGTCTTCCTGAATAGTTATGAAAAGCTTTAACTGATAGTCAATATAAATATATGGTTGAGAATTCTCAGACACTAAATCATTTTGAAATAATTGTACTGAAGTTTTACCTAACGTACATTCTGTAGGTCAAATTCTTGCTTGTTGTCTAGATCATTATAAGTGTTTAATACACAATAGCTCCTAAAATCCCATCCTGAATTCTGTGGGAACATGCTACTATGATCACTGCTATTAACAGTGATTAAAGGGAAATGTGAGTAGATTCAGATGTGAATAATCATTGTCATTAAAATTTATAATATTTTTGACAAGACAAATAGAGGCAAATCCCTATAAAATACTTGAAATAAAATGATGAAAAGAAAGGTACATTAAACAACCCCTGTGTAAGTGGTAAAAACAACAGCAACAAAATCAGAGGAGTGTAAAATAAGCTAAGCAGTTGAAAACATTGAGCTCATTGCTTAAGCTCCTTAAGCTTCGTTTTGTCAATTATGTCATTGTGAAATCATTTCATAATTCAGAAATATGGGGAATACATCAGGTAGTATGAAATTCCCTAGTGTCATACAGGTTAATGCCATGCATTTTTTTAAAAACTTTTTTTACTATTTTTTGAGCAGCTGAGTAACTACTATAATTGTCCTGCACATATATACAACAAATTCAAATTAAGAAGCAAGTAAGAAAAGAGAAAAAAAAAGAAACAAAACATAGAGTTAATGGGGATGATAAAGTAAATTTCAATTTTTACAATTCATTAGAGAAAAAAAGATTCTGATAATTGGCTGTTTTAAGATCATTCCTAACACCAATTCCTAGTTTGATTTTTCTATTACCACAAAAATATAGTGAAATTATCATTTTATTTCCTTGATAGGTTGAATACATATTGTGAAAGCCCTTTTTGTGTGCTGTAGCCTAATAACAACAGATTTCCCAATGTTAAGTTACAGTTTCCAAGTTCAAACTTTCACCTAGTTGTATCAGAATATGCCATGTTTTAAACTTTTCTCAGTTGATACAGATGGATTGAGTGCATTTTACGAAAGCAGGCTGTTTATAACATATAAAATTCATCTTATTGCTGATTGTAAATATAAATGGAGATATTCATTGATAACAATATTGAGGAAGATACACGAACACTAGAAAGTTACTCAATGAAATTCACTGCCTACCTGAGATTTTTCATTAACTTAGCTCTACTATTCTGAAACGGAATATGGCTTGTGTGTAATGTGCAGTTAAAACTAAAGTGTGCTAAAACAGTTTTATAGTAATCAACTTATGTTGCAAGAGATGTTATGGTCCTAAGAATGAAATTAGATGGAATAAATGCAAATAGCACACAATCACCCTAAAACATGGTTAGTAGGATACTATCCAAAACAAGCTCACTAAGTAATTTATTGACCATCAAGTCTGAGTGTGCTTCATGCTATATTTAGGCTGCATCAGGAAGAATTCCCTAAGATACTCATTCTGCTAATTCTTCTCCACTACCTAAATATGAAGTAAATGCGGGGAATCACCAGTAACTGAAACACAAACAGGTTAATACTCAAAATTATTTGGAAATCTCAAAGTGCCTTAGAAACTTCTGCATATTTGCCAGGGGAGTGGACTTTAAATATCCACTAAACCCTTCAGGGTTGCAAGGAGATGTGGATCCTTTTACAATGGAGAAGTAAGCTGGGAGTTTTGAACGCAGGTTTACTATCTGCACACTAGCTCAAACTAAAATTTAATCAAAAAGATTTTGAAAGACCCACAAGTGGTAACACATATATTTATGTCCTAGGAATCATCTATTTATTGCCTAAAAGTATTCTGGTCCAGAAGAGCAGAATATAAATTTTGGGACACTGTGGAAATGAATTGGTCTTTGAACAGTCTTAGGAATTATTTTCCCAGAGACATATCAAAACAGATATTCACCAAGTGACACCAAGTCACTGTCTATGGTAATGTCCCTCATGGTTCTGGGCACTTAATTTACAACTTTGATTTGGTCTAGTTCAGGCATTGATTCTCTGGAGACCCAAAATGCTACAGCCAGACCCAAAGCAAGTCAGGAGACTTGCCAGCTCTGCTAAGCTAACTTTCTGAAGAAAGGAGGAAGGATAATACAGCCTGGATTGGTATTGGGTTAGACGCCAGGAATATCTGACATGAGTAAAGACAAAGAGAACTAAAGACCGACATCACAATACAGATATGGATCATTATCAAGAATTACCTTGATGTGTAGAACTAGATAGATAAATATAATCAGTGACAAATGAGATCATGGGTGGGTCCCAGTTATTTGTTGAGCCAGAAACTAACATTGCTGGAATAGATGGTTGTGGAATGAAAGAGGGAAGTTAATAAGAGAAAAAAAGGAATAAAAATTTCCCTTCATATGCGTATCTGGGTCGAAGGGGATATCATTATATAAGAACCTAATGAAAATGTCAGAAGAAATGAGCATTCAAAATACAACAAGGCTTTTGTTCTGTTTACCATGTGATTATTTCCCACTTTATCACTGCATTAGTGCAGGATGCACAGTATCTAATGCACACACTGATTTTCAGTTAGCTCTTCCCTCTCTTCCATACAAAGAGCCATACAGGAAAGATTTTCTCATAGATTTGAAACTTCAGGAAATGAGCAATTCAGAGTACCTTGTCTAGTTCAGATCAGCATTCTTAGAAAAATGCAAAAATATTGATTTATGGAGAAATTATTGAGTGCATTAAGTTCATTATAGCAATTATTCCTCACTAAAATGCTTATTTTGAAATATGCATTATAAGCTCTATTACTCACATTAGGACTCTGAACCTTCTAGTTGTTATGAACGAACTCAAACAGCTAATAAGCATAGAGCAAGAGTCTATGTCCTCCATTCAGTTAACTACATGGGCATTTCTAAGTTTAATGCTTACTTTCAGGCTTTGAATGCTAAGGATCCCTGATTAAATGAAGGATTCTAGCACTTTCAATGAAGGATAAACGAACCCAGTGTTTTGTCGCTCACTTCAATACAATGTCTTTAATCAACATCATAAGTATTAACCCAGAGAAGAAGATAGCTGCTCATACCTCTAACCATGTCCCTATTCAAACACACACTTAGACATGCCCTAAAAATCAGAGGTAGTTAGCTCTACATACCTCTAAACATACTCCGTTCTCAAACACACACTTGGATACACCCTAAAAATGTATGCATGCACCTCATGCACATTACGGTAAATTACAGACTCAAACCTGAACTCATTTGTGCTCATCTCAGCTTTTGTTGCCTCAAAAATTTTAATTCTGATGTGGTAAAATTTATCTATTTTTAAACGTGTCATGATTTTGACATTATATTAAGGACTTTTTGCCTAATCCAAGGTCAGAAAGATTTTCACCCCTGCTTTACTCTAAACATTGTGTACATTTACATTTATGTTCAGGTCTAAGATCCATTTTGAATTAATTTTGTGCAGTGAGTGAGATAGAGGTTGGTGTCCAATTTTTTGTATATGTGGATATCCAAATATTCTATTACCATTTGTTGAAAAGACTATCTTTTGTCCACTGATTTGCTACACACCTTTGCTGAGATTTAGTTGCGGATATATGTGCCAATCTACTATGACACTTTCTAGTCTTTTCCATTGACAAGTTGACCATCTTAATGGAAAACCCATGCCATAGCTTTATAAAATACTTTGCTATCAGGTAATGTAAGTTTTTTTTTGTTGTTGTTGTTTTTTTAATTCTGGGGATAATTAAGATCCATTGAATTTCCATATTTATATCAAAAGAATTTTGTAAATTTATGAAAATAGTACCAGTTTGGATTTTGTTTGGGATTACATTGACCTAGAGATTAATATAGGAAGAGTTAAAATATTAGTACATTTGAGACATCAAATACATGAAAACAATATTTCACTCTATTTATTCTCTCAGCACAGTTCCATAGTTTTAATGTACATATATTGAATCATGTTATAACACATTTATCTTTAACAATTTTGTGTTTTTTATTTATTATAACTGACTGTTGTATGTTGACTTTTGCCCCCCCCCTGCAAATATATGCATATGTCCTAACCCTTGGTCTTGTGAATGTTACCTTATTTGGAAATAGAATATTTGAGGATGTAATTAGTTAAGATGAGATGATACTGGATTAGATTGGGCCCTAATCTAATATGACGTCCTTGAAAGAAGAGGGAAATTAGAACAGAGACAGAAACTGGGGAAGAATATCCATGTGAAGATGAAGAAAGAATCTGAAATGATGCATGTACAAGCCAAGGAATAGTAAGGATTGCCAGCAAACACAAGAAGATAGAGGATGTAAGGAAAGATTCTCCCTTACAGGTTTCTGAGGAAATGCAGCCCTGCTAACCAATTGATTTTTTACTAATGCCTACAAAAGTGTTCAACACTAAATTTCTATTGTTTGAAGGAACCTAGTTTGTGGTACTTTGTTATGGCTGCTTAGGAATTTAAAAGAGTGGCATTTTAAAAATTCAATTTCTGAAATTTTGTTACTAGTATAAAAACTATAATTGATTTTTGAATTTGTATCTTACTCTGAAATCCTGCTAAACTTACTTATTAAATTCACCCAGATTATATAGTTATAATAAAAATGTCCTTATTCAGAAATATTACCATTTATATAGAAAAGATGAAGGAATACATAGGACCACCATAACTTATATTAATCAGACATATACTGGTGTAATAGGATGAGATCTGAAGAGTTTGTGTATTTTTGGTATTATGTGTTCTTTAATATTTGGTAGAATGAATTAGTGAGACTCCCTGATGAGTTTTCCTGTTGTGAAGAGTTAACACAATAAATTCATCCCTTTAAAAGATGCAGGTCTATTGAGATTGTTCCATGTTCTTTATGAGTTGTTTTTATTTTTTTTTTTAATTCAAGTGAATTTTTTTTTCATTCTATTAGTGTCTATGAATGTATATGTATTCATAAGAAAATTAGGATTTACTCTTAGTTACACTTTAAAATCTGTAGATATATAGCGAAATCAACAATTATGATTAAGATACAAACAATTTGTTAACTAATTTTCTAAGTTTCTTAGGTATTAAGACCTAGAAAAATAAAAGCCAATGAAATTCAAAAAAGATTTAGATAAAGACATGATAAAATAAAGAATGAAAAAAAATGACTTCATTTACAGTCCTAAATAGTGAATATTCATAAAACGAAGTTATTTCTTGGAAGGATTAAGAAAATTCAGAAGCATTTAGCTTGACCAGTCAAGCGAATTGAGCAAAAAAGCACAAGTTACTAATAGGAAGAGTGAAAATCTATTAAGTTGCTGACAGTAGAGCAAAATGGCTCAAAAGCTTTGAAATACTATAGAACAACATATACCACAGGTACTGAACATTTTGATCTAACAATTTTGTCACTAACATAATTTTACATTATCAGCACCAATGGATCATCAATTAATAATGGTAGAGATGTAGTTATATGTGATCTGGTCCTACTTATCAGAAATAATAAGTTGAATGCACATGTTGCTCACATATCCAGCCTACCTCATCTTAATTACAATGAATTTTAAAAACCAGAAAACCACAAATGAAGCTCAAAAAGGAAAGATATTATCTTTGAGCTGAGGGTGAGATTACATGTTTATTTCCAGATCAGACACCCAAAACACTAAAGTCAGTTTCTTTTCCAACATGTATCAACTGCATGAAGTACATGGAAAAGAATCTTACCAAATTGCAAGTGTATTCTAGAGAGTCTAACATTTCAAAAACTTATTTGAAATGAGCATAAAGATTCTCCTTTGTAATGCTCTTAATTTGGAACCAGAGATGAATTCAATTTTAGCTTGATAATTTGGTTGAATTGGAGGAAGAGCCTAAGACAAACATATTTAAATGAAGGACTAAAGAATGTCTATGAATAATAGTTATTCCAAGAAAAGAAGGAGCCATCAAGAAAGTCTTGATCTAGTAAAAAGACTCAGAATTAGAAGGAAATAATTATGTTTAAGGTTTGACCTAGTGAAAAGACTCAGTATTGGAAGAAAATAAATATATTTAAGTAAAATTTTATGTCTAATTGTGGTGCTATGACATTATTTGACATAGGTCATCTAAGAAATTTTTCATAGAATTTTTAATGTTAAGGAGTTGAGGATAAATAAAAGTAAAGTAAGCAACCCCAAAACCATAAAATGTTTGGAGAATACAATGCTAAAAGAAATCTTGAAGTCATATTTATCAGAAAGATTGTTACCACTGGCAGGCTGGGAGGAAATTCAGACATGGTACCAAGACCACAGGGTCTCCTAAGCTTCTTCCTTCCTTTGAGAAAAAAGTGAACTCAGAGAACATCTTTGTTCCTCAACAACAATGGTACAGCCAAGTTCATATTTTCATTCTGATAGAAAATTACTAATATTTCTCTCTCTCTCCTACCTCATCAATAGGAAGCTCCAGCTGATGAGGGTATTGATTACCAATGCTTTGTTAAAATCTGTTACTATTACAGAAAGAACAGATGCTGCTGCTACCAGAGAGACAATGCAGCAAACAGATTAAAAATTGAATTTCAAAATTAGAGAGCCTCATAAAAACATCTGATTAGTAACTGCGCAACTCCTCTGGGATTGGTACATAAATTCCCTGATATTCTAATAAGAACAGTGTATTAATTAAGGTTTTCTAGAGAAACAGAACTGACAGGACATATCTGTAAATAGTATGAGATTTTATAAAATTACGTTGCTGTAGAGCATACACAGGTTCCTGGAGAACATTTCCCCAGCCTTGAAAGGTATCGCAAGCTAGCTGGCACAGTAATTGAGACTTCAAAAGGTCATTCCACCGTTCTACCAATCCAGCTGCTTCAGGATGATGGGAAACATGGTAAGACCAGTGAATTCCCAGAGCATGTGCGCATTTCCAAACATCATATGCTATGAAGCGGGTTTCTTGGTCTGAATCAATTATGTGCGGAATGCCAGGGCAAAGGAGAAGACAATAAGTCCATGGATGGCAGTTTCGGAAGAAGCAATGCCTACAGAGAAGGCAAATCTATATCTGGAGTTTGCTTTTATTGCAGTTAGAACAAATTTCTTCCCTTTCCACAATGAAAGTAGTCCAATGTAATCAACCTGCCATCAGGTAGCCAGTTATCTGGAAGTTGCATGGAGAAAAACTGCTTTTTTGGCTTACTTAACTCAAACTCCTGGGAGAAAATCTACATCACATTAGTGAGTCCCTGGACTGATTTTGATAATTTAAGCTGGGCAATTTTAAAGACAGGATCATTTTAACGAAATATCAAAGAAGAGCTGTGGAAAAAATGAAAAGCAATAGGCAAGAGAGAGAAATTGGTCATCAGAGTATATTTACCAACATATTCAGATGCCTAAACATCAGCAAAAATACACAAACTGTACTAGGAAACAGGAAGAGATGGCTCAGCCAAAGGAACAAACCAAGTATCCTGAAAATACAGGATTTAAGACAATCAATCAATGATAATCACACAACTCTCCTAAATCAATAAAAAGAACTGAAAGAAAATATG
This sequence comes from Cabassous unicinctus, assembly GCA_029593785.1. Classification (NCBI taxonomy): domain Eukaryota; kingdom Metazoa; phylum Chordata; class Mammalia; order Cingulata; family Chlamyphoridae; genus Cabassous; species Cabassous unicinctus. The sequence goes on along the minus strand of JAQZBX010011675.1, from coordinate 28,502 downwards.
ACAAAGGAGATAAAGTATAGTAAGAAGACACTGGGTGAGCATAAAGAAAAATTTGAATACCTGCAAAGAAAAGTAACAGACTTTATGAGAATGAAAGACACAATGGATGAGAATAAACATAATTTAGAGGCACATAAAAGCAGATTTGATTTGCTAAAAAGACATAATTAGTGATTTTTAAAGACAGAATATCTGAACTGCAAAAGACAATAGAACAGAAAGAGAAGAGATTGGAAAAAATGGAACAGGGTTTCAGGGAATTGAATGACAATGCAAAACATGCAAACATATGTGTTATCAGTGTCACAGAATAAAGAAGAGAATGGAAAAAGAATATTTGAGGAAACAATGACTGAAAACTTCCCAATCTTAAATATCAATATCCAAGAAGAACAACACACTGCAAATAGAATAAATCCAAACAGGCCTACCCTGAGACATCTACTATTCAGAAAGACAAATATCAGAGATCAAAAAAGGATTCTGAAAGCAGCAAGAGAAAAGCAAAGCATCGCATATAAGGGAACCACAATAAAATTAAGTGCTGATCTCTCATTAGAAATCATGGAGAAGAGAAGAAAGTGTTATGATGTACTTAAGGTATTGAAAGCGAAAAACTGCCAGCCAAGAATTATGTATCCAGCAAACTGTCTTTCAAAACTTAAGGAGAGTTTAAAGTCCTCACAGAGAAACAAAAACTGATAGAATATCTTTCTAAAAGACAAGAATTGCAAGAGATATTAAAGGAAGTGCTGAACCCTAAAAGGGAAAAAAAAAAGAAAGCTAAAACAAAAAACAAGGGTACAAGACTTGGAGAAAAGTGTAGAAGTGAAAATTATTAAGAAAGATAACTAAAAAGTGTAAAAGGATAAACAATATTAAGATATGACAACAGAAAGCTTGAGGACAAAATGGATGAAGTAAGTAATGCCTTTACAATAATAACATTGAATTAGTGACTTGAACTTTCCATTGAAAGACATAGACTGATAGAATGGATAACAAATTTGCGCCATCTATATGTTGTCTGCAAGAGACTCATCTCAGATGTAAGGAAACGAATAGGTTAAAAATGAAATGTTGGATAAAGATGTTCCATGCAAATAGAAACCAAAAAAGAGCTGGAGTAGTGTTACTAATATCAGAAAAATAGAGTTAATATGCAAAACTGTTATGAGGGATAAAGAAGTTATTAGATATTAATAAAAAGGGCACTTCACCAAGAAGAAATTATTATACTAAATATTTATGTACCTAGCTGGGTACCCCTAGATACATGAGGCACACACTTGCAAAATTGAAGGGAGAAATAGATTTCTTTACAATAATAGTTGGAAATGTCTATACACCACTCTCAGTAGTGGATAGTATTTCTGGACAGAGGATAGATAAAGAAACAAAGAGCTTGAATACTGTGATACATGAACAAAACCTATCAGATATCTATAGATCATTACATCCCAAAATAGCAGGATATACATTTTTAAGTGCTTCTGGATCCTTCTTCAAGATACACCATATGTTGGGTCACAAAACAAGCCTCAGTAAATTTTAAAAGATTGAAATTATATAAAACACTTTCTCTGATCATAAGAGAATGAAGCTGGAAATTAAGAATGGAAAGAAAACTGGAAAATTCATAAATATATGGAGATTTAAAAAACACTCTTAAATAATCAGTGGGCCAATGCAGAAATTGCAAAAGAATTAAGAAAATATCTTGAGATGAATGAAAATGACAACAAAACATATCAAAACTTATGGGACAAAGCAAAGGCAGTGCTAAGAGGGAAATTTACAACCCTCAATGCTTACCTTAAAAAAGAAGAGCGAGCTACAATTGAATGTCTAACTGCACACCTGGAGGAAATAGAAAAAGAAGAACAAACAAATATCAAATCTAGCAGAAGGAAAGAAATAATAAAGAGCAGAGCAGAAATAAATGAAATTGAGAACAAAGAAAGAGAATAAACAAAACCAAAAGTTGGTTCTTTGAGAGGATCAACAAACCGACAAACCCTTAGCTAGACTGATAAAGAAGAAAAAAACACAAATAAAATAAAAAATGAGAGGTTGGACATTACCACTTACCCACCAGAAATAATATACATAAGAAGATACTATGAACAATTATATGCCAAAAAATTAGAAAATGTAGATGAAATGGACAAATTCTTAGAAACGCATGAACCACCTACAATGAACCAAAAAGAAATAGAAGACCTCATCAAACTAATCACAAGTAAAGATTGAAGCAGTCATCTAAAGTCTCCCAAATGCATAACCATTGTTGAGGATTGTTTGGCATTTCCTAAGGAAGCTGAATATAGACTTGGCATGTGACCCAGCAATATCAGAAGAACTGAGAACAATGATACCACAGCCACCTTCACACTGATGACCCTACTGGGGTTATTCATGATTGCCAAAAGTTGGAAATATCCCAGGTGCTCATCATTGGTGAATGGATAAGCAAATTGTGGTGTATATACATGATGGAATATTATGCAGCAGTAAGAAGAAATGAAGTCGTGAAACATGACAACATGGATGAACCTGTAGTACATTATGTTGTGTGAAGCAAGCCAGACACAAAAGGTCAAATACTGTATGATTGCTTTACTATGAACTAAATATATTATGTAAATTCATGGAATTAGAAAATAGAATGAGAGTAAAGAATGGAAAGCTGAGGGTTAATCTGTGCAGAAGTGGTCAAAATGTTTTTTGTAAATCTTTGTAAATGACTGGAAATGGTGAGAGCACATCATGGTGTTGGTGACTAGCAGAGCTATTACCTGCATCTGACAGTAGTTTAAAGGAAACTCTAAGGTCATGTATATTACTAGAAGGAAAGCTAAAGAATGTAATATGAAACCTCATGTAAAATAAGAATATGGGTGATATGGTATATATAAGGCTGTTTTACAAAATGTAAATACAAATATACTAAGAGAGACAAAACTGAATAGCAGCTATGTATGGCAGGGGGAGCATAGAGAGATTGAGAGGTGATGAGTTTTGTTTGTTAGGTTTTTGTTTTATATTATCATTATTATTGGAATAATGAAAATGCTCTAAAAATTATTGAAGTGATAAATGCACAACTATATGTTTATACTGAATACCATTGGTTGTACACTTAGTATGTATTTATGCTTTATTACTATGTATCATTGAAATTTATTTGAAAAAAAAATCTCCCAAAGATGAAAATACCAGGACCAGTTGGCTTCACAGGTGAATTCTACCAATCATTCAAAGAAAATCTAATGCTAATATTGCTCAAGCTCTTCCAAAACTTTGAAAAGGAAAGAATGCTACCAAACTCATTCTATCAAGTCAACATCACCGTAATACCAAAACCAGATAAAGATAATATGAAAAAAACAAAATTACAGACCAATATCCCTAATGAATATAAATGGAAAAATCCTCAACAAAATATTTGCATACAGAATCCAAAACCACATTAAAAGAATTATACACTATGATCAAGTAGGTTTCATCCCAGGTATGCAAGGGTGGTTCAAATCAAGAAATTCAAATAGTGTAATAAACCACATTGATAAATTGATTTTGAAAAATCATATGATCCTCTCAGTTGAGGAAGAAAAGGGATTTGACAAAAATACAGCACCCTTTCTTGAAAAAAATCACTGCAAAAGATAGGAATAGAAGGAAAGTTTCCAATTGCAAAAAACCTACAGCTACCCTTACACTCAAGGGGAAAGACTGAAAGCTTTCACCTGATCTGATCAGGAACAAGACAAGGATGCCCATGTCAACATTGTTATTCAATATTGTGCTAGAAGATCTAACTAGAGCAATCAGGCTAGATAAACAAATAAAAGTCACCCAAATAGGAAAAGAAGAAGTAAACCTTGCGCTATTCACTGATGATATGATCCTAAGTCTAGAAAATCCTGAAAAATACTCAACAAAGATAGTAGAACTAAAATACAAGTTCAGCAAAGTGGTGGATGCAAGATTAAAACACAAAAAACAGTAGCATTTCTATACACTACTGACTTGCTCTCTGAAGAGGAAATCAGAAAAAAATTCCACTTATAAGAGCGACTAAAACAATCAAATATTTTGGAATAAACTTTACTAAGGGCATAAAAGTTTTGTATTCAGAAAACTACAAAACATTGCTGAAGAAATTGAAGATTTAAATAAATGGAAGAACATACCGTGTTCATGGATTGGAAGATTAAATATTGTTAAAATGCCAATTCTACCCAAACTGATTTACAGATTCAACACATTCCCAATAAAAATCACAAGAGTTTTGTGCTGAAATGGAAAAGACAATTATCAAATCTATTTGGAAGGGTAATGGGCCTCATATAGACAAAAATATGGTAAAAAGAAGAATGAGTTTGGAAGACTCGCACTTCCTTACTTTAAAGAATATTACTTAGCGACAGTGGTAAAAACAGTATGGTACTGGTATGAAAACAGACAGACTGACCAAGAGAACTGAATCAAGAACTCAGAAATAGACCTTAATATCTACAGTCAAATGATTTTTGACAAGCATCTCAAATCCTCCCAGCTGGGAGAGAAGAGTTTATTCAACAAATGGTGCTGGGAAAACTTGATATCCATATGCAAAAGAAAGAAAAAGGACCTGTATCTCACAACTTATACAAAAATTAACTCAAAATGGATCAAGGACCTAAATATACAAGTGACAACCATAAAACTACTCGAAGAAAATGTAGAAAAATATCTTCAAGATCTTGTGGTAGGCTGTAGTTTCTTAAAACTTACAGCAAAAGCATGAGCAACAAAAGAAAAAATAGATAAATGGGACCGCCTCAAAATTAAACATTTTTGCACATCAAACAACTTGGTCAAGTGGGTGAAAAGGCTGCTGATTCAATAGGAAAAAATGTTGGCAATCACATATCCGACAAGGATTATTATTATTCATAATATATAAAAAGTTCATACCTCTCAACAATAAAAGAACAAACTACCTGATTAAAAAATGGCAAAAGACTTGAAAATACAATTGTTCAAAGAAGAAATATAAATGGTGAAGAAAAGCATGAAAAAATGTTCAACACTAGTGATTAGGGACATGCAAATCAAAACTACAATGAGCAAATGCACATATATGCATACATATTTATATATCATTTTACAAATATTGGTATGTATTGTGAAAAATTTGAATTTTACCCACACACACAAAAAAAAAATAAAATAAAAAACTGCAATTAGATATCATTTCACAGACATTAGACTGACCACTATTAAAAAGCCAGAAAACTGTAAATTCTGGAGAGGATGTTGAAAGATAAGAACTTTTATTCACTCTTGGTAAAAATGGGGAATGGTATAGCCTCTGTGGAGGACTGCTTGGTTGTTCCTAGGGAAGTTGAATAGACTTGCCATGTGACCTACCAATACCATTACTAGGTATATACACAGAAATATGAGATCAGCGACATGAATAAACCTCTGTACACCAATATTTATAGTGGCTTTATTCACAATTGCCAAAAGTTGGAAACAACCCAAATGTCCACCAACTGATGGATAGTTAAACAAATTGTTGAGTATACATATCATGGAATATTATGCAGTGTTAAGAAGAAATGAAGTTGTGAAACATATGACAACATGGATGAACTTGGAGGACATTATGTTGAGTGAAGCAAGCCAGACAAATGGAAAAATACTGTATGATTGTGCTATTATGAACTAAGTGTATTATGTAAACTCTTGGAGTTAATAATTAAAACATAGGTCAGCAGAAAATAGAATGAGGAGAAAGAATGGAAATCTGTGGGATACTCTGTGCAGAATTGCTGAGAAGGTTCTTTGTAAATCTTTGGAAATGGATAGAAATGGTTAAAGCACATCACAGTGTTTGTAGCTAGCAGGACTATTATACGGGTATGACTGTGGTTGACAGGGAAAGTCTATGGTTATGTATATTACTAGAAGGAAAGCAAAAAAAATGTAACATGGGACTGTAAAACATAGTGAAATATCATGTAAAACATTAATATGGGTGATATTGTATCTAAAAGACTGTTTTTGCAACATATAAATACAAATATACTACAGACGAGGAAACAGAATAGCATGTGTATACTGCAGGGGAAGCATAGAGCGATTGAGAGGTGATATGGTTTTTGTTTGTTTTTTATTATTATTAGTATTGGAATGATGAAGATGCTTTAAAAATGATTGAAGTGATAAATGCACAACTATGTAAGAATACCAAATATTCTTATTTGTATGCTTTGGATAGATTTATGTTTTATTAATATGAATCAATTACATTGATTTTTTTAAAAAAAGAAACAATTCCTTTCATAATAGCAATTAAAAGAATCAAATATCTAGGAATAAATATAGCCAAGGATTAAAAAAAAAATAGATTCCAGATCAATAGCTGCATACCAGGCTCCAGGAGATGTGTTGATTTGCTCAAGCAATGATATCACATCTGAGACAGCAGCTGCAATTGGTGTTACCACCTGGTTAAATTTATGATAATCTACTGTCATCCTCCAAGATACATCTGTTTTCTGCAAAGGCGAAATAGAAGAGTTGACTGGGAACATGGCTGGGAAGCACCACCCCTGCATCCTTCAAATCCTTGATAGTGGCACTGATCACTACAGTCCCTCCAGTAATCTGGTATTGGTTTTGATTTACTATTTTGCCAGGTAAGATTAGGTCTAGTGGCTTCCACATAGCCTTTCCTACCACTCCCCAAGTCAGGGATCCAATGTGAATTTCTGTCAGTTACTGAGTATGTCTATTCCAATTATATATTCTGGAACTGGGGAAATAACCATAGAATGGGTCTGGGGACCCATACTGCAACCACTGTGAAACAGACCTGAGTAAAAACTCCGTCAATCACCTGAACTCTATAAGCCCCAATTTGACTGATGGACCACTGTGATCTTTTGGTTTTCTGGAATTAATGCAACTTCTGAGCCAATGTCTAATAATCCCCCAAATATCTGGTCATTTCCCTTTTCCCAATGCACAGTTACCCTGGTAAAAGGCTGTAGGTGTCTTTTGGGAAAGCTGGGAGGAGAACAGTTTTATCAGGCAATCTCAGCAGAATTTAGGGCTTCAATGCCCCAGGGTTCCACTCCATTCTAATCAATGCCATCATTTTAACAGCAGGCACCATGTAAGTTTGAGTTTTTAGTTTAATTTAGCAGTAACTCGTATAATGAGACTGTGAATCTCTTTTTCAGAGATCTCAAGTCTGCCATTGCATAAAACAAGATTTTCTTTCAGAAGACACGAAGAAACTTTCACATCATTCATATGATCCTTAAGAAGCAAATTATAAGCTTTTAGCTCATCCCTTTCTTTTTTTAACTGTATCCAGCATATTTAGGAACAGCCAGCCAACATCATTGTACCATTTAACTCCACAAAACTCTGAGGAGAGTTAAAAACACTCTCACCAAGATCCTTTCCTCTTAAAAGCATGGAAATAGTCATATTCAGTGGCGATATTTTGTGTATCTCTATTGCCAACTCATGCCATGGACTCTCATTGGCCTCTTGATTATTGGAAAGGGAGTCATTAGTGCCCTTGAATCTAATCAGAGTAGAGATCCAATTGCAAATATCCCAGAACCATTCAGAAATCCCATTTTTAAGATTCTATTTTTAAAACCACTCCTGGTACCAAGCTGTATTAGTCAGCATTCTCTAGGGAAACAGAAATGACAGGATCTATCTGTAAATAGTATGAGCTTTTATAAAATTGTTTCATGTGAACATGGGGATGCACAAGACCAAATTCTGCCAGCCAGGCACAAGCCAGGGTTTTTGATGAAGGTCCTTGATGAGTTCCCAGGAGAGGCTTGCTGTCTGAAATAGAGATCAGAATTCTTTCTCTGAATGGTGCAATTGTGCTCCCTTTTAAGGATTTCAACTGATTGGATGAGATGTCACTCAATGCTAATGGCAATCTCCTTAGTTGATTGTAGATGTAATCAGCCATCTATGTAATCAACTCAATGATGGTTAAATCCATGAAATGCCCCCTTATTACAATTAGCCCAGTGCTTGCTTGACCACACAAAACTGGGCACCATTACCAGGACAAGCTGACACATTAGAGACTAACCATCTGTTTTGTTGAAGAGTACCTGCACAAAAAAATATAGAGCACTTATTATATGCCATGCCAAGTGTTGATCTAGGAACTTAATGTGGTTTATACAGAAGATAAAACAGCTAGACTATCATAAAGAGTTCTATCTCATTAGAGAACTTAAGCTCTGGGTTTTTATAATACACCCTGTACATCATGCACCCTACGTGTGAGAACATATTCTAATCACTCAGACAATAATATATAAACTGGACTAGATTATATGCCTGACAAAAGGACCCTGCGTATTCATCTGATACATTACAAATTCCTGGAATAAAGAGGATTAGTAAAACATACACTATCTCACTTTTCCTTAAGGTGGAAGCAACTCAGTTGTGGGCTTATTTTATAGTAAAATATCAGAACAAAATAAAATAAAATTCTGTGTAACATTTTCAGATGAAAAAGTTAGTCCAAGAGACTTTCAATAAAATCAAATTGTACAGAAAATGTTGATGGTCTGTGTTGTGAAAAAGAAAGGATTATTGAAATTAAAATGACTTTGAAATATCTAGAGTATAGATGTTTGAGAGAATATTAGAATAGTGTAAAAGTATCTAAGTATTACATCTCAACAGAAGTAGATATAAATATGAAGGAAGATATAGGTATGAAGAAAAGAGTGATGGTTAAAAAGTATATGATGTGGCCAAAGCAGAAATTTGTATAGAACTGTGTCATACACCACCTAATTTGGACTCTAATCATTCCATTAGGCTCCACCAAAAACATTCAAACTTCTTCAAGCCTGGTGATTTCTCACTACCTTGGGATTAAATTATATGCCTCTGTAATATGAATGTTTATATAGTGGAATACGGTATTCAATTAATAAAATTTAGTATGGTTGACAAAAATTTTAAATCTAATAAATCATATACCAATGGGCAGAATTTTAAAGATTACATATTTCCTACCAAAATATTTCTTTATTAGCCTGTGCTTACACTCTCGTGTTTAGCAAAACAATTGATCAAATTATCCTATACATTCATTTCACATATGTTCTTGCAGTCATCAATAATTGGGCTAAGTGCTGTAAAATGACCATTAGAAAGAACAACTAGCAAATAGATCTTTAATATTAGAGCTATTGATTTGGAATAAGGAGAAGATTTTCTTCCCAGTATTCTTGAGGAATAGAAAATTAAATTAAATTTAACTCATAGTATAAGAATATGGAAGAGAAAAGGCAATAATTATTTCCTGTTCCTAGGTCTTCAAATTCTTCCTGTACAACAAATGACATGAAGAAGTTTGAATCATATACATGACATGGACCTACAAATTTAGTGAAAGATGTATCTTAACAAATGAGATAATATGTAACTCTGAGAGATTGTGGATTCTATTATGCCATATATCACGCTAAAATGTCATATGCTAGCCCATGCAGTCTTACAAATTCTTTATAAAACATAATATTACCTCATTTTCACAGATTTTTAGAACAGAGGCCAATCAAAATTTTAAAAATTGCCAAGACCAAGAGATAAAAATCGACAATCAGGGTTTGACTGTATTTTTTATTTCAAAACTTATTTTTATTGTTTAATTGATAATTTCTTTCAAAGCAGTGAATTCTAATAGCAGCTAGTTAGACTTAGGTCAATTTGGGAAGATTTCTGATTAATCTGTTAAAAGATTGTATTTTATTCCTAAGAAGATGGTTGTCATATAAATTTTTGGACAGGGGAGAGACACAATTAAGTGGGTGCTTTAAGAGGATATTTCTGGTGTTTTCAAATCCAAATAGTGACACCTGGAACTAGTAGGACAAATTTCAGTGATATTGCTATATGAATAATAGTAATTTGATTATTTGGCTTCTGAAAGTTCAGGGAGCATTTAGTGCAATCCCAAAGAAAGCTTGAATGATTTCTCCATATCTACAATGATAACTACAATGAGGACACAAAATTGGAAGTATAATGAATATCATCTTATTTACTTTAATTATAAAATTGTCATACATAACTATTTCTTCCACACAGAAATTTTCATCTCCACATTTCTCAGGGAATAGATGAGAGAATTTAACATGGGAGCAATCACAGTTAAAACCCAGAGATTTCTATTTCTTTGTTCTCATTCTCCAGGTAGAACATAGGTATAGATACAGAGCATACCAAACTAACCTACAAGCATTCTGTGAGAGCTACAGCTTGACAGAGTTTTTCATCACACTGCAGAGGAGTGTGTCCTAAGATTGTACAGGATGAATATGTAATAAGCCGCAAGGATAGGAAAAATGAAAACCCTTGACATCCTCGAATTAGAGATAACTAAAATACTAACAACACGAATATCTCTGCAGACTAGTTTCAAAAGAGGTTTCACATCCCACATGTAGTGATTGATCTGATCCAGGCTACAGAAAGGTAAATTGAGGACCAAAAAACCCACATACCAGACCATGATGATCAGCAAGTTACATCTCTGCCAATTCATGATGAGCATGTAGTGCAAGGGCTTGACATTGGGAACAGCGGTCAAAGGCCATGGACACCAAGATGAATATTTCAAACCTGCCAAAAGTGGAAGGTGAAGAGCTGGTTTATACAGTTACCATAGGAAGTTGTTTTTCTCTCTGAAGCTAAGTCTCCGATTAGCCAGGAAACCACAATGGAGCTGAAGGAGAGGCGAGGAGACAGAAATTACAGAGAAAGTAGCATATGAGCTGTTCAATTAGATGGCTGCAGTAATTGTGAGTAAGATGATGCATGGTGACATTCCCAATTAAGACTGCCAAATAATAGAGAAGGAACAAGAAACAGAACAGAAAGTCTATTTGCTTATTCTGTCAGCCCCAAGAAGACAAATTCAGTGAACTTAAGAATTCTTATTTTCCATGAGCATGAGATGAGTTCAGAGAACAGAAAAGAGACTTAATTAATCTGAAATAAGACAGAAATTAATAATAAAGATTAAATAGCATTTTTCAAACATGGGAAATATTTATAAATGGAAACATAGAACAAGTCATAATAGTTTTACTGCAGGATATATCTTTTCAATGCTTTGTAGATTAGGGCATTATTATCATATCAAATCATATTTAATGAGTGCATATTTTACTCCTGCCCTTTTACAAATATTTTGCATTCATATAACTCTCATAACAGCCCAATGAATAAGAAACTATTATTCTTCTACACATTTTAAACACAGGGAAATAGAGGCAAGAAGGGTTCAATTAATTACACCAACTTTAAGATATATAGCAGCAGGTCTAAGTAATGAACCTTTACTTGATGCCAGCTTCCTTGCTTTTCACTGAGATTTTATATATTTACACATGCCAAATGGATTCCAGCTCTTTTCCATGTCTGTAAAGAAAAACGGTGCTTACTCATCTTTGCCACCAACTCACTTTATATATTTATGCAATTCCCTCACCTTTTTTATGCTATATATAATCTATTTGTACAATCCCAGTCTCACACTAAATTTCCATTCAACCAGTGAAACTCATTATTTTTCTTTAAATTTTAACAAATCAGGGCTCTTAATCACGTAGGAAAAATAACCTGAATTAGTTACTAATAATTTCAGTGATTTTTAGCATATTTGTTTAAGGTTCAAGAATTAGATAGTCTGGAAATAGGGAAATTGAAGCAACAATGGTTGGGTATCTTAATGTAAGAACACAGGATATTATTATATGAAAGCTTCACCTTTCTACTAATTATTGCAAAGGCACATTTTTTTGAAACTGCTGATAGAAACAGTTAGGAAGCAAATTGCTTTCTGTTGCCAAATTGAAGGATCTAATGTGAGGAAAGAATGACCTGCTTAATTAAAGACACATTTACATGAATTTAGACATTCATTTGTAGTGTATCTGGGAGGAGAGAGATCTTAAATTGAAAATATATGTCCACCTCATGAACACAGTTTTCTGAAAAATGTAGCTTTCAGTGGATTTTTATTTTTTACAGTGAGGGAATGATATGATTTCATGCACAAACCCCTAATCTAAGGATGATAAGGACAAGCATCTGGTCTTAGATGTCCTAGTAATTTCTAAGCTACAAAGCCTAGGCACATTCATTCTGAGATTTCCATTCAACTGACAAGTGGAACCCATTATTCTGGGTCTATTTATTTTCTGCCAAAAGGAAAGAAATAGTCTATGTAAAGAATATGGTATAAAAAGCCTATACTTCTAATTGAATTCAAGACCACAGGCAGCTTCTCTAAATGTTTGGGTTAGGAGCAAGCTGTTGTATAAGAAAGTGGACATCAGTATATTTTTCATTTAATTAGTTTGCCTGTGTGTTTATGTGTGTTCAAGAAAAAAACTTATTCAGTATTCAAAATATAGCTTAAACCATCATGTTCTCTTGTGTATGCTGAAGAATCTGATGAGTTAAAGAACATGAAGTTATCAAAAGATAACTTTACATTGAAACTCTAGAACAAAACCATAGAGAAACTGGAGAATTCAATTGTAGAAACTAAATTCTTGATTAGAATAATTCCTTGATAACCTCAGCATGTCTTAACACCTGAAAGCACTCCTGCTGTGTTTGGAATGATTGAACATCATTTGGTAAAACACAGACCCATCTAGGAGAAGATTATTGAATGCAGTGCCCATAGAATTTTTACCAGGGCTCCTCTGAAAAAGCAACCTTACCATGAAACCCTTGGAATCCTCCTTAAATCATTTCCCTCATTGTCATTTATAATCCGTAAAAACTCCATGAACTATATGTAAATCCATCCTCTCTCTGTGTGTGTGTCTCTCTCTTTCTCTCTCTCTTTTGCTCTCATACATGTGTTTGTGCACACATGTAAAATATGCAGGAATTTGGAAAGAATTCCTAATCAAACTTTGCACATACAATTCAAAGACTCTGTTCCACAAGCCTCCTTTATATATAGCAGCCAATACATATGTAGTTCTCCTGCAGAAATAAAGCCCATTGTATTTTACTGGCCATATAAATTTTAAGCCTTTTACTTCTTTTATTCATTTCATGATTGATGTCGCTAAGAATCATTTTGTGTTACAAGGTGTCAGTTAATCTTAGGATAACAGTTAGAATTTGGAGAACACAAAAATGCATAATCAATATCTCTCTCTCCTATTTTTTTTTTGTTGTTGTTGTTGTTTGTTTGTTTCCCTTTCTTGTCTTTTTCTTTTTCCTGGTGTGGGCAGAGGGAGAGTGTCAGTTGAAACAAATGGGAGCAGAATTGAGCCAATCTTAGCCCTTATTTCATTATCCATTTCCATCCAACATCAACCCACCTGGATACCTGCTGTATTATATTTAAAAGATGTCAGACTTCCATTCTTACTAGCTCCCACATTCTTTGTTATTTACTTCCAGCTGTCCACATCTGTTGAAAATAATGTTTTATTGTACACTCAAGATTGTATGGCATTTGACTATACCAACTCTTGCTGTAAGACCCTGACTGAAAGTACTTAATAATATAACAGATATATATGTAACAACATTAGTAATGTTACATGAAAAAACAAATAAATTTTCAGTGGAAGAATAAAATGCTCCTTTATTATTTATTGAAAAGTGTATTAGCCAAAAGGTGCTGATGCAAAATACCAGAAATCGGTTGATTTTTATAAAGGGTATTTATTTGGGGTAGAAGTCCACAGTTACCAGGCCATAAAGCATAAGTTTCTTCCCTCACCAAAGTCCATTGCCACGTGTTTGAGGAAGACAGCTGCTGTCATTTGCCAGGGTTCAGGTTTCTTGGGTTCCTCTCTTCCCAGGGATCCATTTCTCTCCGGTCTCAGCTCTTCTGTTTCCTCCACAAGGTCAACTGTAGACTATGAGGCTCTCTGGGCTTTGGTCACTCCACAAGGCCAGCTGTACACTCTCAGGCAAATGGCTCTTCTCTTTTCCCAGGGCCTTCTCTCCTTCCACAGGACCTAGTTCTCTTACCTCCCGGGGCTCCAGTTCAAGACTCTAACATCAGAACTCCAACTCAAAACCCCAACAGGAAAAACTCCAACTCTGTCCCTTGTGGTCTCTTTTATCTTTGAGACCCCAGCCACAAAGAGGCAGGGCTCAACACCCTACTGACTGGCCCAGTCAACCCTAATCATAAATTAATCATGCCCAGATGAACAGATCAGTTTACAAGCATAATCTAATATCTATTTTTGGAATTCATAACTATATCAAACTCACAAACTGCTACAATAAGTAAAGCAGGAAATAAGTCAGTAAGGAATAAATAATAGAACAGCAAAATTAAAAAGCATGTTTGGGCATATTTAGACATACATGAAATTATACATACAACATTTAAAGAATACATATTCTAGCAAGCAGAAGCAGAATATTTTAAAACTTTCATTATTAGGGCATTTAAAAAGCCTCAAGAATTTTAAAGCAGAGACAGTATTTATCTATATATATGCATATATATGGAAAGTAAAATTATATCCTGCTAATGATCTATTTGTTAAGTCATAAACTATACTGGAAATTTTTAAATACCTTTAAGTGAATGGTAATGAATATGTTTCAGTTGTGGACTTGGAAGTTGTCACTCCCATTCTATAACAAGAAAAAAATCTGAAAATTTAACATCAACATCCTTAAAATAATTGAGTCCATATGACCAGCCACTCTCCCCCCAAACTGCAGAGATAGATAAATATAAAAAATCACAGCATACCTGGGGTATAAACCACATCTGAGTTCAGCCTTGGTTAGGAAAATTTTAAAAAGGTAGTTGAGTGATTGCTAATGAATGAACATGGACTAGCTTGAGAGATAAAATCTCATGGAGGATCAGTCTTAGTGGTGCTCCCACACCTTCCACAAGTCTCACCTCCAGGAGCCCCACCAGATGCCCACTACAAATTCCAGAGAAAAATTCCATTGGCTTCAAACAGGACAGGATATTAGTAACCATTTTGAAATAAACCCTGAGTAGTCTATCCTCCTTAACAAATGCCTGCCCTCAAGGGAAACTCTTTCACCAGAACTAATCTATGTGCTTGTTTCCAGAAACTAATTGACTTGGGGGAAGAGAAATACCCAACTCCAGGCCCCTCTAGCTTCCTTTTTCCCTAAAGAGAAATTACATGAAATTTCTATTGCCCCACATCTCTGCCAACACTTGTTATGTTTTCTCTTTACTATAAATTGAAGGTAAGAGTATCTATAAAGTTTTAGTTTGCATGTACCTAAGAACTATTGAGGTCTAGTGTATCATAATTTACTTATCTATAGTGTATATATCTTCTTTGATGAAGTATCTGTTTGAAACACATGTATTTTTTATTAAACACGTTTAATTTTTATTGTTTTGAGATACTTTTATATATTCTGAGTTAAAAATGAAATATTTTTCAATACTATCCCTTCATTGTAATTTTGTTTTTCATTCTGTTAGTATTCTCATTCTTACAGTAAAATTTTTCATTTTGTTGACGTCAAATTTATCATGTCTTTTCTTTTAAGGATCAGGGCTTTGTTGCAAATCTAAGAATTATTTAACTAATCCAAGAACATTAAGGTTTTTTTCCTATGCTTTATTTTAATCTTTTTTTTTATATTTTGCATAGCTATCTGTGACTATTTTGAAGTAATTTTTTATAAAGCATGTGCTATAGTTGAGGTTCATTTTCTGTGCATACCTATGCTCCATTTTTCTGTGTACATTTCTTGAAAAGACGATTCTTTTCCCACAGAACTGCCTACAGTCTTCTGCTAAGATTTATTTGAACCCACAAGTGTAGATCCACCTTTGCACACTGTAGACTCTTCACTAACCTATCTGTCCATCTTTAGTAAAATACCACACTGCTTTTATTATTGTCGTTTTATAATATGCCTTGATATAATGTTAACTTCTATTATGCAATTTTATGGGCTGTTCTAGATCCTATGCATTAAAAAAATTCCTTCTTGATTTCTTTGCAGGGATTGTGTTGAATCTATGCATTAATTGGAGAGGAGGGAGAATTGATATCTTTAAAATGTTGTTTTCTCAACTTTGAATATGGAATGTAACTCCATTTACAAGATGTTCTTTAATTTCTGTCATCAGAGTTACATAATATTCAATGTAGTTGCTTTACACATATAATGTCACATTTCCATGCTCTTGGCAATATTCGAAGAAAGAGTTCTAAGATGCAACACAATTTAAGCAAGCAAGTAGAAAATTTATTATAAAGTGAAAGTAAAAGCGAAAGTGCACACCTGAGGACAGAGGTGCATTTGTGCTCAAGGAGAAGACACACTCACTGGGTGCTGGGGTCAGGCTTTATTGTGGACATTTTCTTTCCTCTCCTTTCCAAACAGACAGGATTCTGTTTGCTGTCCTGATTGACTGCTTTACTGTTTTCCTATTGGTTTATACTATAGGCCACTTAGGTTGTACCTGTTAGCTTTTAGGGAACTAATGGGGAAGCCTTTTGTTTGGAGGTGTTGAATGGGACCTTGTGACTTGACTTTTGGTAGTGTTTTAGCTGTAGTATTTAAGGCTTTTTTTCTTAGGCTGCCTTTTCAGGAAGGAAGTCTCTGGATGGTGTTTGCAGCTTTGCTTTCGAATCACTACTTTCCTCTCTTCCCTATGTTAACTTGTTTAACTCACACTTAACCTTGGGCCACTTTTCCCACTTCTGAGTTTAGTCACTGATTGAACATTAGTCATTCCACAAGTAGTTACTGAGTACTGACTGTCTACTAAGAGCTCTTCTAGTGCTGGGGATACTGCAGTGAACCGGCATGGTCCTTGGCCTCCTGGAACCCATATTATAATGGAGGAGAAACTGGCAAAAAAAAAACACCCCCCCAAAAAAACAAAAAAGCAGCCTGCTTCATAGATCCATCCATTCATTTCACACATCTGTTGAGCACATGCTCAGACCTGAGGATGCAGCAGACCTACTGAAGGAAGACAGAAAAGAATATTAACTACCCTTGCCCATCCCTGTCCCCCAATGAGTGCCCTGGAGTGGCAGTGGAGCATCCAATGACCGGACTCTGGATTCCTGGATAGAGGCTGGTCTCAAGGAGTCTTCTCTGAAATGGGAGTGCTCTAAACCAAGGGACGATCAGGCACAGTTTTGGGGTGCTTCCACCAGGTTGACCCTGAGTTACCTGAAGGTAATGCAGACCAGAGACTGGGTGAACAAGCGACTCCTCGGTGTCCCAGGGCAGGGACTAAGCATATCTGGCAGCCCAAGCAGTGCAGGGTGGGCTGGCCAAGTGCAGTTCTGAGCGCAGCGCCTGGCATTGCTGCCTTGGGCACAGGGGTGGAGAGGGTCTATAAGTGTGCATGTAGGCAAGGTCTTTAAATATGACTCACTCCTGCTCAGGCACCAGATAGTTCAACTGGGGCCAAGTCCTATCATTGTAGCAAGTGTGGGAAAGCCTTCAAGCAGAGCTTAAGCCTGCTGAGACACCAGTTGATCCATACCAAGAAGCCCTTCTAGTGCAGTGAGTGCGGGAAGACCTTAAGGCAGAGTGCAAAGTTGATCACACACCACAGCATCCACACCCGGAAAAGGCCCTTCAAGTGTTGTGCCTGTGGAAGTCTTTCAGCTGCCGCTGATGGCTGCTGCAGTCCTAGAAATTCCACCCTACAGAGAAGTCTGGAGGGTGTGGCTCATTCAGGAGAGGTGAGAAATGGCCCAGGGGGTGTTCCCCAGGGATGATAGCAGTGTTCCCATGGCCAGAGGGAAGAACAATGTGCAAGACTCAGCCCAGAGCCCTCTCCATCCCAAGACAGAGGGGAAGAGGGAGCCAAGCTAAGCCAGGATGCACACAAGGGTCCATGTTTCTAAACTGGACTAAGCCACTCTACAGGTGCACATACAGTCTCCAAATACACCAGTGGGAATAGACTGTGTGTGTATTTTATTCTCTTTTCACACTCATCTGTTTTCCAAATATTAACTTGTGATATTCTTTGTTTTTGTTCCTTCATATCTTTGTAAGATTGGCCAAGAAAAACAAAGCATGTCTGAAAGGGAAGAGGAACAGAAGTGATAAAACAACCATTTTTAATCCAACTTCCCAGTGGGGAGGAGGAGGAGCACGAGGATACAGTTCCACAGCCTCTAAAGTGTCATACATCAGGGGAGGTAGGAAGTCACAGTGACATAGAGGATTTGTGAATGAGCCAGAGCCAGGCAGGCTGGTGGTGGCCCACACTGGCACCAAGCTTACCTAGGCACCCTTTGGCCCTGGCTAAATGAGGGCAGAACCGCAGGAGCAACCTGCATTCATCTGGGATGATGTGGCTTTGGGCTTGAAAGCAGAAAATGCTTACTGAAGACAAGGGTCCCTACATGGGGCCCCCTCCCCATGCACTCTCCAGGTCTCCTTACGGTGGACGAGAAAGGGATCTGAGAGTCCAGGGTTCCATGAGTTGCCGAGCAAGCCAAGGGTTATAAGAATGTGATGGCCAAAAAGACTCTCACTCCCAAAAACTTTTGGGGAGAAGCCCACTGAGGGATTTCTGGTGAATCAGGAAGTCTTAGTGACCCCTCCTCCCCTTTAGGACCTTGTTCTCCCTGGCAACCCAGGAATCCCAAAAGATTCTGCTGCAGCTCAAGTTTTCTATAAAACTTGTGCCAGAAGGGACACTGTCTGGTCCATAGCAAAAGCCCTGGCCTGCAACTTTTATTTTTAAATTAATGTGTTTTCATGCTAAGCAGAATTTATAATAAGGAGAAATTTACAAAGCAGAAACAAAAAAATTCCCTTTTTCCCATTTTCCAGAGAGAGCTTCTATTGAATGTTTCCATGTATTTTCTTAGTCTCTTTGTAATGTATGTGTATAAATATTTATTTTCAGGAAAAAAAAGAAAAAAAAAAAGATTTTACTACAAATTCAATTTTTTAAATAGATATGGGCCTATTGAGATGATCTATTATTTACATTTATAAACTTTAAAATTTTTATTATTCAAGTGTTCATTCATTCTATACTGTTGAATTTATTCTTAATGTGTTCATAATATTTCTTTAATATCCTTTTAAAATTTGTAGAATGTTTAATGATATCTCCAATTATTAATAATCAAAGAGTATGCAAATTAGTTATCTAAATATCCTAGGAATAAAAATTTAGGGGGTAAATCAAATTAAATCCCAACAATACAGTGATAAATATAAAATTAAAATTAAAAAGAAATTCAATGGCTTAAATAAAAGTCTTAAATTGAGAATACCAACAAGGTCAAAGTTAGTTCTTTGGAAAGATTAATGATATTCAGAAATCTTTAGCAAGATCAATCAAGAGAAAAGAAAAAGAGATTAAATAAACTGCAAAATACCAATATAATAAAACTCTTATACATTGCTGGTAGAACTGCAAAATTGCACAAGACTTTGAAATACTGTTTGACTTAATTAAATTTCAAGCTACATAAACTATGATCTAGCAATTTACTTCTATGTGTTGATTTAAATACTAAAAATATTCAGAACTAGGACCAAAGTATCATAAAATAGAAGTAGTTTGAGAACCATGTATGTTCTTAGCAGGAAAATTAAATTGCATGACCAATTTCTAGCATGTTTGCTTTCCCTTGCAATCAATTTCAAACAATAGATGAACAAATTAAGATCAAAGAGGATAAATATATCATCCCAGGCTTTATCCTGTGATTGTATATCCTTTCAGGTTTAGGAACAATGTTCTCTCTGATGGCAAGGGTTTTTCCTCTGACTCTTCCTCAAGAAACGCAAGCAAACCTCATGTATTACTAACATAAATGCACACATCATATGCAACAGGAACACATACACATGGACACTTCCTTTTAAATCCAAACATTCCTCGGTAAAACTTTATAATATGTGGGGGTAAAGATTGATTGGAATAGTAGTGTTTCCTTGATATAAAAATTTTTATAAACGTATATTACAGGAGGTTGATGGTCTGTTAGATTTCATTCCCACCTTGATGGGCACATGGTGATATATGCTAAAGTGTTTAATCTTTCACTTCTCACTTATTTCACAATTCATATATGATTGTTAGTAACACATGCTATGTTCTCCACACATGAAAACTGTGTATACAGTCAAATAAAAAGAGGGGTGTTTGGCTTGAACATCTGTTAGAAATGATATTTTTATAGAAAGGCATGTTGTTTGTATCATGCACTGTATTTTAGTTTTATTTTAGATTTCTTTTTCTCTTTCCAAACCAATGATATACAAATAGAATAACAATCAAATATTTCATATTCTAAACCTTTCTTCAAAGCACTTAGACTTTTCATCTAATATTTACATAAAACTATACTTGCAGATAATATAAATATGTGGTTCAGAATTCTCTCATTTTAAAACATTTTGAAATAATATACTTTAGTTTTATCTAAACTGCATTTCTTAAGACAAAAGCCCTGCTTATTTTCTAGATAATGATAGCTGTTTATTCCTCAAATGCCTCTCAAATTCTATCATTCAATTAAGGGAAGATGATATTATAATTACTGTGGTTAGCAGAATTAAATAGAAACTTGAATAGATTCAGATGAGAAGAATTGTCATCAATAAAACAAATAAGTTTTGACCATACAGAATATAAGAAAACTCCTGTTACTGTAAGGATGGCTATTTCCAATAGATCCAGCGCTACAAGGGATAAACATGTCTTTTATTGAGAAGGCGATTTAATGAGAGTGCACAAACAAGAACTGGGTAATCTTTCCAAAACCAGTTCAAAGTAAAAATGGGAACTAGGGTTTTTAACAGGGGGGGGAAAAGAAAAGAAAAAGGGTAGTTGAGAAGAAAAACAAGAAAAAAAAAGTGATGGCAGGGATCCTGTGAGGAGGGTACGTGCAATTTGTCAGTCCTGTATTGTCTCAAGCACATCCAACTTGTCCTTGATTTCAGTGGTTAATAAACCACAGTTAAGATAGAGTTGTGCAGGTGCGAGGCTTTCATGGCTCCTTTCTCAAACAACCATTCAAGCATATAAAGATTTTTGTCTCTGAGAAAAGTTACAGATTTACACCACTCTGTCTGGTTTTGCTTTGAGATGTTCTTATTCTTGTAAATAAAGCTGAGAAGGTCTGGTTTATGTCTTTCAGGGAAGAAAGTACAAAGAATAAACTTCTAAAATTAGATTAACAAAAACCCAGCTCAATTAGTTTTATAAGCACATTTTCCAGCAATCACTCTTATTAAAGTATTGATGTGGTACATGATGAAAGGAAGAAAATATGGACCTTCCACTATAGAAGTGTTTCAAACAGTGGTAACAAAGAGCTAGAAACATTGAGAAGTTTAAAATACACTAGGCAGTATTTGCCATGAGCTTATTACTTAATGTCCTTAAAACTCATTTCCTTATCTATACAACAGAGAAATTGTTACATAATTTAAAAGTTTGATAAAGGATAAGTGAGGTAATATGAAATACAGCACTATCATACATGGCTCATGCCACACAAGTCATTTTCTTTTTACATTCATTCTTCTATGTGGGAGGAGTTTTGCAACTACTGAAATTGTCATGCACCCATATACAAACAAGTCCAATGAAGAAATAAACACAATAAAAACACAATATAAATTTGAAGAGTGTGATTTGTTAAGTATCAATTTCCATAATCAGTTAATAAAAACATTATTAAGATAATAATTTGACCATTTAGGTCAATTCTTAACACTAATCAATGCTCTATTTCCATCATGAAAGAAATATAGTGAAACAATTACTTTACTTCTTGAGTAGATTTAATAAATATTCTGCTTGCCCTTTTGAGTGTACTATAGCACAATAAGAATAGATGTTTTTATTGTTAAAGTTACCATAATAAACTCAAATTTTCTCCTACTGGTAAGTGAATGAGCCATGTTATAAACTTACCTTAGTTGATCCAGATGGATTTAGTCTATTTTAGAATGGCAAATTATTTGAAACTTAGTAAAATCTTCTTTATTGTTGATAGTCAAACATAGGTATTCCTTAATAGGAATACGGAGAAAGATAAACATCAAAGTAGGAACAGTGAAATTCACTACCAACTTGAAAGTTTCAGTAACTTTAATTCTACTCTTCTCAACTGGAATTTAGCTTGTTTAATGTATTAAAAACTAATGTGGGCTGAATCAATTTTATAGTAATCAAATTATCTTATGCTGCAAGAGAAGTAATGGCATTAAGAAGGAAACTTGTAGAGTGGGACAGTCTCCAAGCCAAGGTGGACATGGGTAATTTACTAAATGCCAAATATGAGTGAAATTCAGTTTATGTTTAGGCTTTATCAGGAAGAATGTGCCATGAGATACTTAGTGTGCTCATTCTTCTGTATTATCAAAATCTAAAGTAAATGCAGAAAAATACAAACCAGGAATTCAACAGTGTAGGTAAATTCCCAAAAATATTTTGGAAATCTCAAAATATTGTAGAAACTGATTTTGGTTTACAAGGGAAGAAGAATTTAAATATGCACTAAACCCATCAGGGTTGCAAGGAGAAGTAGATATTTATTCCACAGAAAGGCACCTGGGACTTTTGAATACATATTTACCATCTTCATTCTAAGATTAAAATTAATCAAAAATGATTTAGAAATTCCCACAAAATCTAATAAAAGAATTTCAGTTCTAAAAGTCCTCTATTTTATGGCTATGTCTGACTTAGAACCAAACTAAGAATTTATGTAAAAGCACAAGAATTAATATGCCTCTGAAAGCTCTTAGAAATTGTATTCCCTGAGTATGTCCAAACAGATCTTATCTAAGTGTCCATAAATCACTCCCCAAGGTAATATCCCTTGGGCCTAAGTGCATGGCCTGTCTCAGGCACTGTTCCTCTGGAAAAGCAGGGCAGTTCCAGAATTCTGCAGGCTCTGTGTTAATCTAGCTTTCTGAAGAATAGGTGCAAGGACGTTGTAGCCAAAATGGTGTTATGTTAACTGCCTGGAAAATATGAGATAGGAATGGCATAGAACCAAAGACAAGAATTTACTGTTCCATATGGATCATTTTGAAGAGTAATCTAAGTATATAGAATAATAAAATCATGACCTGCAATTTCAACTGCATCCAAATTCTTTGTTGCCAGAAATTAACATTGCTTAAATAGATGGTTGGGGAATGGGAGACAAAAGAAAATAAAAGAATAAAGACTAAACCTTTTCCCCACATGTGCATATCTGGGTTGGAAACAATATATCATTATGTGAAAACCTATTAAAATGTCAGAGGAAACCAGCACTCAAAATACAGCCTGTCTTTTATCTTGTTTATCACTCAGTTCTTTCCTCTATGTCACTGCATTGGAGCAGGTTATAAAGTTTCAGCCCCAAATGCACACTGAAGTTCAGTTAGCTGTTCCCTCTCTTCCATTTGCAATTCCAGACATTAAATGTTGTCACACACATTTAAAGCCAGATGAAATCATCACATTAGTGTACCACATCTAGTTCAGATCAAACTACTTTAAAATAATTTAGTGAGAAAAATTGAGACTTTTATGTTCATTATATCAATTAATCCTCACCACAATGTATATTTTGAAATAAGTATTATAAGCTCTATTATTCAGATTTTATTGAAGTTCTAGAGGTTAAAAACTAGCTCAAACAACGAGTAAGTTGTTAAACAGTACTCTTAAGTATTTCATTAATTGATAGAAGTGGGTAATTTTAAGTTTTTTTTTTCTGCCCAAATTAGAAATTTAAGTAGGCTTGAATAGAGGATTCTAGCATTTCAGAAAGAAGGATATCAGAACCAAGTGCTTGAGTTGTTGTCTACTTCCATAATGCCTAAGGTTGACCACTCTTTATTCAAATTCACCTGAATTAATACATAGAAGGATATGGTTGTTTATACATAGGAGGTGATAATCATCCATAACTCATGCTATCTGTCTTCCACAAACACACAATTTAACTAGTTATTAGAAATATATATTTGTGCCTCATGTACAATGTGGAACATTACCAACTCAATCCTGAAGTGATCTCTCGTCATTGCAACATGTTTATCTGCAGAAGATTTGGTTTTGATGAATTCCAATTACTTTTTTATAAGGATCATACTTTTGGTATCCTATTTAAGGGCTTTTTACCTCATCCAAGACCAGAAAGATTTTGCCCAGGTTTTATTTGAAATATTTTGTGCTTTTCCATTTTATATATAGTTATATGATCTATTTTGAATTCATTTTTATAATGTGTGATGTATAGGTAGATTTTTTTTTACATACATGTGATGGTTAAATCAATTTGTAAACTTGCCAAACAATGGTGTCCAGTTGTTTCATTAAACAAACACTGATCTGATTGTTACTGTGGAAACATTTCATGGACTTAAATCAATAATAAATTGATTTCATCTATGACTGATTACATCTACATTCAAATAAGAAGATTGTATTCAACAATGAGAGAAGTCTCATCCTATCACTTGAAGAATTTAAAAGGAGAAGTTATGATTTCAGCAGTCAGAAGAGAGAATTTCTATCTCTACTTCAGCCAGCCAGCATCTCCTGGGAGTTCCCAGCTTCCAGCCTGCCCCGTGGAATTTGGATTTGTGCATCCCCACAGTCACAAGTCACAAGAAATATTTTTTATGAAATCTCATCATGTTTACAGACATCTCTTGTTGGTTCTGTTTTCCTAGAAAACCCTAGTAAAGGTTTGGTACAGGGAATGGGGTTCTATTAAAGCAAATATTAAAAAAAATGTTTTTAAGGCTTTGCAATTGGGTAATGACTACAGGTGAGGAAAATTGTGAGGTGCTTGATAGAAAAGTCTTTGATGGCTTTGAAGAGACTCTCGGTAGAAATATGGATGCTAAAGGTACTTCTAATGAAGCCTTAGAAATGATGACTGTGTAATTGCAAACTGGAAGGAGGGTGATCCTTATTCTAAAGAGGCACGGAACTTGGAAAAATTGAGTCCTAATGTTGCATGGAAGGTGGAATTTGAAAATGAAAAACTTGGATATTTAGCTGAGGAAGTTTCCAAACTTAATGTGGAAAATGCTGCTTGGCTTCTCCTTGGAGCTTATATTTAAATGTGAGAGGAAAGGGATAAGCTGAGAAGTGAACTCCTGGGCATAAAAAAACAGAAATTGATGGTTTCGAAAAATTCAAAGCATCCAGGAAATGAATCCCCAAAGAATAGTTTTCCATGTGAAGGTTTAACTAAACAAGGAACAAGTCAGCCATTTCAGCGCATTACAGAATTGGAAATGCAGTTGTCTAGAAATAATTTTTGTCTGATAGTTGAGACCCTTGCACACTACATGCAAAACCTACAAGATTTTTGTAACATTTGTATGAAAGTAATCACTATCAGCATGGACATAAACGGATGGAAAAGGGACAGACTGTCCTCATGGGCAGGACAATGGAAGCTGATGACTGGACTGAAAACATCTACTTGTGCCAAGAAAGTGGAACCACACATGAGTGTTGAAAGTTGAAATATGCCCTAGTACTTGGAGAAGGCAGGTCTTCACCTCCTTAATCAGGAAGGGTGTTACCACCCCAGTTTTCTCAAATGCCTGAAGGATTGCAGATAGTCTGGCTGCCATCCCAATCCTTGATGAGGGTGGAACCAAGAACCTGGCCTTCACGCCAATGCTTGAAGATGTTGGAGACTTTGCCCCATTGTTTGGGGAGAGCATGGTCAATGTGCAAGTACTTGGAAAGTGTGAGGTTGCTGCTTCATTAGGTCTGTAGGACAAATCATCTTTCCATCAATGATTCTCAGACCTTCAAATCTAATGGAGTTAGCCCTAATAGTTTTCATAATATTTTAGGACCCGTGAACCCTATTTTTCCCTTTCAATTTCTCCCTATGGGGAAGAGAATGTTTATTCTATAAGTGTTCCCCCATTTTGTATTGGAAGAAGATAACTTTTTCTCTAAGTTTCACCAATCCACAGCCAAGGGGGAATTGTGCCTAAGACAGATGAAACCTATAACCAATTTTTATGAGACTTTGTACTTAGTATTCTCACTGAAATGACTTAAGACTTTTGGGATATTTTGGTGGAATTAATGTATCTTGCATATGAAAAAAAGCATGTCTTTTTGGGGTCCAGAGGGTGGAGTTTGGTGGTTTTTAACTGTTTGTACCCCAGAAAATCATGTTGTCAAATCTAGTCCATTTCTATGAGTGAAAACTGTTGTAAGTCAGTTTTCATGAGGTTCCTTCATTTAAGGCATGGCACTAGGTGGGTCTTAATCCTCTAACTGGAGTCCTTTATAAACAGTATGAATAGAGAGAGAAAGAGAGAGAGGGGGCTGCAGAAGCAAGTATATGAAAGCTACTAAACCTGAAAGAGAAAGTAAAGAACAGCAAATTCCACCATTTGCCTTGCTATGTGGCAGAAGACCCAAGGAGTGCCAGGAACCAGTATTTGGGAAGAATACATCACTTTTATAATACCCTGAATTGTGCCCTCTTATCGCCTCAATACTGTAAGCTTGTAAGTTAATAACGTCTCATTGTTAAAGCTAATCCATTTTATGGCATTTGCTTTCAATAGTTTCACAAATTAGACAACATGGCTGTCTAATTATTGCAGCACAATTTGTTGAAAAAACTATCCTTTCTCCAGTGAATTGCTTACAAGTGTTTGCTGAGATTTAGCTTAGCATTATGTGCAGGTCTACTACTATATTTTCTAGTTAGTTTCATTGATTACTTGTTTGTCTTTTTTAAAACACCCCATTGTTTGATCACTGATATACTTTACCTTGATATCAAGGTATGTTGTCCAATTACTTTTTACACACTCGGGGATAATCTAGATACAGTGCATTTATACATAACAAGTTTGCAAATTTAATTAAATTATACATATTTGCATTTTGTTTGGGATTGGTTTGACCTAGAGAATAATATAGGAATAGTTGAAATCTTAATAAGTTTGAGTAAACCAAACCATGAAAACAATATTTCTTTGTGTTTGCAAAGGTCTTTGTATTCTCTCAGAATAATTCTGTAGTTTTCAATGTACATGTCTTGCACCACATTATACCACATTTATCCTTAAGTATTTCATATTTTTATGTGTAATGAATGACTGTTGTGGTTGAATTTGTCCCCCCAAAATATGTATTCAAGGCCTAATCCTTGGTCCTGTGAATATGAACATAATAATAAAAACAAATTAAATCCAAACATATTGGCAATAAGGAAATAATAAAATTAGGAAAGATATTAATTACTTAACTAAGTCCTAAATAGAAAATATCAACAAAACCAAAAAATAGTTTTTTTGGGTAGATTAATAAATGTCAGAAACCAAGATCTCCCAAGAGAGGAGAGAGAGGGAAAATTGAAGTAACCATCAGGAAGAACTAAACACATATTTCTAGTTTTAGTGTAAAATTGTATGAATATGAAATATTGCTTAAAAATATCTTTCTCTAGGGGATGTTATCATGTACATGTTTAAGTACAAATCTCGAGTCCTATGGATGTGAAACCATTTGTAATTAAGACCTTAGAAGATGAGTTAAGATGTGGCCAAACTGAATGAAGGTGTACCTGTATCAAATTTTGTTGATGTCTTTATAAGCAAATAAAGAGAGAAAGATCAAATGAAATGGGACATAGGAACAGATGCATCTACAAGCCAAGGAAACCATAGTTTTGCTAGCGTGCCAATTCCAGAACACTGCAGACTCACAGGGAATATCAGGATAAAACATAAAGGTAAAACACTGGTATTGGATGTTGTTTTAGTTTGCACATTGCTAAAGCAAATACTATGATTACACATGAGGAATTTATTTCTCTCATGGTTTCGAGAATAGTAAAAGTTCAAATCAAGGCATCTTCAAGGCAATGCTTTCTTCATGAATATTGGCATTCTGGGTCTGTAGACTGGTGATTCTTAGTCATGGGCAACTCTGTCTCACGGCAATGCTCATGGAAACCTTTCCTATTCTCTCTTTTCTCTTCTGTATTCTGTTGAGGTTCAGTTTCTAGCTGCTCCCTCTGTGGCTTTCTCAATGTCTGTATTTCATTTTGCCTATAAAGTACTCCAGTAATAGGATTAATCCTAATTCTGGATCCTGAATGAATTGGACCACACTTTAACTGAAGTAACTTCATTAAAGTACTACTTAAAATTAGTTAAGTGTCACTACTATATATGTGTGAGTTACATTGCCCATTTTAATCCCTTGGTTTTCTGTTATCATATATTACTATAGTCTTTCTTATAACTTATAACCCTTTCAATTTCTATTATTTACATTCTTCATTTTTACACTCTGTTGTACTCTAGCTCCAAAATTAGCCTACCCAAAGTAACTTAGAGAAGAAAACTTTCTATTGTTCCCTGAGTGTCCTATCTGGGAAGCACATAACCTCCCCTCCCTTGAGAGACCTTGCAAAAACATCTCA
>JAQZBX010011674.1:11946-42449 GCA_029593785.1 Cabassous unicinctus | reverse complement strand
GCCTCCTTGTGAGGGCAGGCCGGCCCGCACGGCGTGAGGGGCTGATGCAGCGGGACCTCACAGCAACGGGGAGACAAGCAGACACGGAGAAGACACACAGCGAATGGACACAGCAAGCACAAGCAGCAAGGGGGGGATAAATAAATAAATAAATAAATCTTAAAAAAAAAATATCTCTTGATACTTTTAAGTATCTCTTGATACTTAAAGAGATTTTGGGAGAGGTTGCAGTTGGTCATCAGGCTGACAGCCCCTAATACAATCTCTTCAAACTCCTTTTTAAAGTGTTTTCACATTAAGTCACACTCACAACAAACTTGTGAAACAGATAGTGTGGCTATTACATACTTCCATACCATTTTTCCCATCCTCTCTGGTTTCTTCCCCAAATGAAGGTGACTGTCCACTTTGTGTCTCCAATGTTTCTTTTTGGTGACGTCTCTGTACCATAGTTGAGCTATGACTTGGTTGTCCTCTGACTCATGGCTTTCAGCTTACCTATTCTTCCCAGTGTTACCTTATGCCATTCTGCACACGCACAACAGTGAGCCATCTTAAGAAAGTGTTTAACCTATTTCCCATGGAGTGTAGAAAACAAACTTCCCATCAGCAATAGGCTGCCCATAATTGTACCCAGGATACAATCCAGGTTCCTACACAAGCCAATGGGCAAATGGTAAATGAAACATTGTTCTGCTACAATTGTACTTAGCCTTCCCAAGCTCCCATTCACATATCCCACACTGAATTGTCATCTACATTCAGTTCTCTCCCACACACAAAAGCAGGAAGCTATGCTTTAATTCTGTTAGAATGAGGTGAGACTTTTAAGCAAAATATCTTTGCTTCTCTTCTCGCTATGTTCTATATTCTTTCGTAGAGCCTCCATTCTTGTGACTTAAACTCACAAATCTATAGAGATGATTCAAAGCCTGGTTTCTTTCCCAATTCCTGTCTAACCACCTACAGAATTTCCTCATCTAGATACTCTTCTATTTGAAATCCATCATGGCCCAAAATACACTCACATCTTCCCTCCCAACTTACCTGTTTCCTTGCTGGCAACTAGTCACCAAGGATTGTCCTTTACCTTCTCCTCCTACTTTCTGTGGCAAAGACTTGTGGAGTTAGTTCACCTTTGTAGTGACTCACCACCACCTCCTTTTCATTTCTGTGGCCACCACCCTAATACTGGCAGGGCTATATTGAAACTTTGTGTTTCCCTCCTCTCCTGTATATAATCCAAATTTCTATTTGACTTGCAATATTGGAAAATAATAGTTTTTTTTTTAGAATAATGGTTTTTATATACACTTTATAAATGGAGAACACAAGAAAAAAGGCAAGTTTACATCAATTTCCCAAGTTATTAGTTTCCTAGGGCTGCCTCAACAAATTAGCACAACATTAAATTAAAACAACAGAAATTTATTCTCTCACAGCTCTGGAGGCCAGAAGTCCAAACTCAAGGTGAGAGCAGGGCCATGATTCCTCGGAAGGCTCTAGGGAAGAATCCTGCCTTGCCTCTTTCTAACTTCTGGTTGTTTCTGGCAATCCTTGGCTTTCCTTTGCCTTCATCTTCATATGGTCTTCTTCCCTGCATATCCCTGCTGTGTGTAAGCATGACTTTCTTAAAAAGACACCAGTATGACTTCATCTAATTAAATCTGCAAAGACAGTATTTCCAAATAAGGTCACATTCTGAGGTTCCAGGTAGACATAAATTTTGGGGCAACACCATTCAACCCAGTGCACCAAGATTATATAGATAATTGTTAAACTGAGCCCATTCTATTATTTTTAAAATGTTTTTGTATTTTTAATGATCTCATTGTAGTCAATAACTTCCACTTGATACTGCAGGAAATAAAACACTTAACACTCGCCTTCCCAACTTATCAGAATCAAAAAGAATTTTAATACTTTTTGCATAACACCATGTGATAATTTAAAAAGATCAAATTGTGTAAGCAAATTTTAACATCACTGCAAAAATAAAAGTATAGCTACTTCTTATATTACAAATGTTAATTCCTCAATTGCCTGACCCTGAGAACAACTAAAGGAATCTAGAAGACAGTACTTTTGTTATTCAGCCAACAAGTATTTATTGAGCACCTACTATGTTCTTGGTACAAAGCAATGACCCAGTATGGCAAGTCTGTGGCATGTAGTATATACTCCTATTCTTCTACACACTCCAGAAAGACAGGGCAGTCTTTGCTGCAAATTCCTTCTTCAGTCTCTTATCCTTTCAGTGTTGCAGCAACTACCGCAAATTAGACTGTAGATGTAGTTAAGGGGTAACTGGTTTTTCATCTTTACATAAATTAATCAATCACAGTGTAAAAAAAAACCAAACCTGAATGGTGTAGTAGTAAAATTATAGGTTTAAATAAAGCTGAACTAGAATCATGACTTTTTAATTGTCGTGTAGCCTTGAACAAGTCACTTAATTTCCCTGAGTCTCACTAATTTTTCAGCTTTCTCATCTGTAAAACAGGGATAAAAATAACCTCCTGGCACAGGCGCTGTGAGGATTAGACATAATGGTATGTAGAACCTGCTCACTGAACGTCATTAAAACTTGTTCATCAGAAACATCTGGATGATTGAGTTGATTAGTTTTCATCTGTTTGGCATCATATAGGTACAGTCCAAACTAACTTTTTTAGCTTTTATTAAAGAGCTGATTTCCGGTGGGAAGCTAAAATTTTTCATAATGAGAATTGTGTAGGAGGAAGTTACATTTATTGAGTACTTCTGTACCAGGTCCTTTGTACATATTTTATATTTTTTTAACTCATTTAATCCTTATAACATTATATGAGTTTGGCATTATAATTTCCATTTTATACATGAGAAAATGAAACTTAAGTGGATTGTCTTGCCACACAGCTAACAAGTGGCAAAATTAGAATTTTTACCCAGGCCTATCTGACTCCAAAAAAGTCTACCATTTTTTAGTTCAACAAATGGTGTGTAAGCAATATGTGAGTTTCTTTTTTTAAAAGATTTATTATTATTTTATTTTTCTTTATTTATTGCCCCCTTCCCCCAAATGGTTCGCTTGTCTGTCTGCTCATTGTCTGCTGGCTTGTTGCAGCGGGGGCAGAGTCTAGCTCTGTTGCAGTGGCATCTAGCTTTGTTGCTGCTGGAGTCGGTATCTAGCTCTGTGGCGGGAGCTCGTTTTCCTTTAAGAGGCACCGGGACCTGAACCTGGGACGTCCCATGTGAAAGGCCGGCGCCTACGTGGTTGAGCCACATCCACTTCCCAGTATGTGAGTTTCTGAAATGCCACAGCTATCTTCACGTGTATTAGGGCAGTAAGTGTGTCCACTGAGGGCTTTTGTTCCAAGGAAAAGGCTTTTAAATTTGACAAATACTCCTAATGATCAAATAAACCTCAATGAAATAAACTAAAAAATAAAGCTATAGAAATGCTCTCAGCTGCATGAGCACAGCTTGTGGCTATTTTTCTCTGATTCCCAATGCTTATTAGAAGGATAGCACACTTTCTTTTAAAAGAGAAAGCGTTAATGTTATTCAAAAGAAAGATTTCAAATATACAGAAAAGGTTAGAGAATGATATAATTAAATTCCTGTGGACCCACACCCATATTTAACAGATATTAATATTATTTGGCAGTATTTGTTTCAGAACCTTTCTCTTTTAAACAAATGAGATTAAGTTGAAACCTCCTCATCCCATTCTCTTTTGTCCATCTCCTAATGTAACCACTATCCTGAAGTTAGTCTACATGCTACACACGGTATTTTAGATTTTCTCTACACATAAATGCATTTAAAATAATATTTAATATGTTTTGTGTGTTTAAAAATGTGCTTGAACTCTTATAACTCAATTAGAAAGAAAATAAACAATCCATTAAAAATTAGACAAAGCCTGGACAATTCAACAAGGAAGATATACAGATGGTTAATAAGCACATAAAAAGATGCTCAACATTATTAGTCATTAGGGAAACACATAAAACGTCAATGAGATATCCTCTATACCTGACAGAATGACAAAATTAAAAAGGCTAACTATGCCAAGTATAAAGATGTGGAGCAACTGAAATTTCATACATTGCTGGCAAGAAAGCAAAATTGTATAACCACTTTGGAAAATTGTTTGACATAAGTTAATAGATATTTACCCAAGAGAAATGAAAACATATGTCAACACAAAGACCTGTACTTGAATATTCATAGCAGCTTCATTTATAATAGCACCAAACTGGAAACAACCTAAATGTTCAACTGGCAAATGGATAAACAAATTGTGCTACATACATTCAATGGAAAACTACACAGTGAGAAAAATAAATGAATTACTGAGACCTGTAACAATATAAATGAATCCCCAAAGCATTAATAAGTGAAACAAATAGACACAAAAGCCTACAAACCATATGATTCCAATATGGAAAAAAAAACTATAGGGAATCAGTTGTTGCTGGGACTAGGGTTTGGTTGAGGGGGCTGACTACAAAGAGGTGCAAGGGAACATTTTGGAGTGTTGCCATTGTTCTGTATTTTGATTTTGGTGATGATTATACTACTGTACATATTTGTCAAAATTTATTAAACTGTACATTAAAGAGGGTAGATTTTACTGTATGTAAATCATCTTTAATGCACCTGGCTAAAAACTAAATAAAAAAACCTAATCAAAACAAATAAAAATAAAGATATATATGCCTGAGTGGTATCCTGGTACATATCTATATCATCTGTATGTATATCTATGTTCCTTTTGCAGCTTGATTTCTTCAGTCTATTTTATGATTTCAGTAATCTATGTTGATATATGTAGATCAAATTCCTTTATTTTTAATTGCTATATGTTTTTCAATTGTATTAATATAATATTAATATGTAATGTGTGGTATTTAATATACCACAATTAATTTGGCTATTTTCTTATAGACAGATATTTAGGTTGTTTCTGAATTTTTCCTTGTCACAATACAACAGTGAGTATCCAAGTTACCTTTTTGTGCATATATGAAAGCATTTCTCTAGAGTTATAAACCTAATAGCAAATTCCTGGGCCAACAATATGTGCATATTGAACTTTATTAGGTATTGCCAACTTGCTATCCAGATTTGTTGACCTGTAGTATTTTCTAATTTGGGCATTTTCTCTTCCAATTTTAAAAAATCTCTTTTCTTTTTATACTGTTTCCCTAAGTCATTGGTTCTCAACTTTGTTGCACATCATCATCACTTGAAGAGTTTTAAATTATACGGATGCCTTCGTCTCTCCACCCTCAACCCCACAGCGATTCTGATATAATTGATTAAAATAATCTAGTGTGTAGCTGGGTTTGAAAACCACTACCTTGGCTACTCTCATCCAGAATCAGGACTAGCAATATCAGGTATACACTATGGCTCCCAGATATATATCTCTTACCCAGACCCCTATCCTGATCCCCACACTCTTACATACTTTTGCCTGCTATGAAGCTCCTCTCTGATGCAAAACTGAATCCTTGAAGAGTATACCTGACCTCCATTCCTCCACAAACTCTCTGCTTCTCTCCTAGTGTTCACACCTCAATGAAATAGCAACTACCTCCTTTCAGTGACTCAGGGAAAAAACAAAACAAAACAGAACAAACAAACAAACAACCCCAGTGACTCAAGGCAGAAAACCCTGGAGTCATCCTCACTCTTCAATTTCTCTCACACACCACAGACACTCCACCAGCAAATTATGTTGGCTATATATTTTTGAAATATATCCAGAATTTGACCATTTTTCATCACCTCCACTGTCTACTCTTATCCAAGGCAGGAGCAGCCTCACCTTGGACACTGCAATAACTACCTCATTGGATTCCATTCAGCCATACTTGCTCTGTAAAGGTCAAGGCCTCATTTAGGGCTCTGACATGTTTTTTATTACAAATGTGAATAATCATGTACTATTTTATATGACTTCCCTGCAAAGGTTGGAATGTATTTATATTATCATTGATACATGTATTGCCCTAGTTTAATATTCAGACAAGGTATGGAACTTATAGGGAACGTTCTCAAGTCTTTTCGTTTTTTAAATAACAAAAGGAAATAACATTTCACCTCCTCCCTCTCCCCCAAGAATACTGATAAATGAGAAATTCAAAGTGAAATCTGAAATAACAGAAACAATGACATCAGGGCCTATTTTAGTGACCTTGATTAGGATCCCACACTCAGCATTTGAAAAGGTACTTTTGTTCCAGGACAAAGTAAGAAGCAGTTTGTTATATATAATAGGGTCTCTTTCACTTGATTCTGGGGAAGAAACTGCTCTGTGAAACTCTTCTGGGAACTACACAACTCTGTTCTATCTTATAAATTCACAAAATAATTTATTTCTTAACAGTGTAGTAACTTGTGGTTAAAAAAACAAAAAAACAAAACCAAAACCAAGAATCTAGCATGAGTCAGAAAATCTTTTATTCTGTCTGAATCAGAGTTATATATAAAAGCAATTTTTGTTTTAGTTAATTTGTCTTCTGTTTCTCTTTCTTTATGGAAATGACATAAGGTATAGGATGGAACATGGACTTTGACACCTGAGAACTGGGTTCAAATCCAATTCTGTCAGTTACACATTGAGTGATGCTGAACCACTTGCTGTCTCTCTTCAGGCCTCAATTTCTTTATCTTTGAAATAGCGATGACATTGCCTGTAATAATAGAATTATTGTGGTTTATAGTCTGTGTTTAAATAGTAAATGTAAGTTCTTAACAAATGTTTGTTCCTTTGTCCCATTTCCCTACCAAATGGATCTAATAACCTTTGCTTTATTGTATGTGTTTGGCCATGGGAAGCAATGCTAGGCATATATATTTTGTCCATCTTTCTGTTCATTTCCATGCTAAGGACTATGCTGTCAATATATATATGTATATATCAGTAACAATTATGTTAGGCTTAAAGTAAGGAAACACAGAGAATAGTGGCTTCAAAAAGGAAAAAACAAACAAACACGCAGGGGTAGGTAAGATTGGGAAGGCATGATGTTTCCATGGAATCAGGGCTGAGTTCTTGTTCTACCAAGCATGGCTTCAGTTCTCAAGGTCACCTGGGTTGCTGGAGCTCTACTCATAACAACCATATTCCAGGAGGCAGGAAAGGGGAAGAGGATTAGAAGATGCCCTCTTCCTTTACAGGCACTTTGCAGAAAATACCACACAGCACATTTGCTTATATGTTGCATTATTTAGGGAACTAGCTAAGCTGTTTAATAAAGAAACCCCCAAACACAGTGGTTCTTTTATGTAACAGATCAAGGCAGATATTTAGGCTCTGCTCCATGAAGTAATTCAGGGACCCAGCTAGCATAAGGATTCCAAGGTTGCTCCCATTGTTGCCATTTTCAGCCAACAAGAAGGAAAGGGAAGAGCGAACCAGAGCAATATTTAGTCACATATCCACAGAGAGTAATATAGTCTATGGCTGGGTGTCCATGTCTACAGCTGCAACTTGATGGGAAGATTATATTACCCAAAGGAAAAAGAGAAAGGAGTGTGGGAGGTGGCTAGACTTCTCCATTCACGTGTCATTGGTAGCTGCAGTGGACTCTGGGAAATACAGCTTTTTGATTGGGTGGCACAGTACCTAAAGAATTGGGGTACTTTTCCTAAGAAAGAAAAGGTAAATGAATATTGGGAGAACATTGGGAAATTAGCAGTCTCTACATTATATGATTAGCCTTCTGGAGTACTAATACTTTCTTTACCAGTGTTTCAAGTAATAAAAGTTTGGATTTTTTCAAACTGTGAATCAGTGTTATCAGCTATTACAATTCAAGGTAAAGTGACTTACAAGCTACATGTATTGCCCTGGTTTAATATTCAGACAAGGAATTTCCATGAATTTTTTTTAAAGGTTTGTTTTTTATTTATTTCTCCCCTTCCCCCTCATTATTTTGTGCTCGCTGTCTACTCTGTGTCTGTTTGTTGTGAGCTTGTCTTCTTTTTCATAGGAGGCACCAGGAACTGAACCAGGGACCTCCCATGTGGGAGGGAGGCACCCAATGGCTTGAGCCATTTCCACTCCTCAAATCCCATGAATTTTTAAGATATAGAAAATTTGTAAAAAAAATACCTGAAAAATTGATTTCTATTATGGTTTTGATAGAAACTAAAACCATTTTCACTAAGTTAATCAATCTTTTAATTGCCATGTCCATAATTACTTATTATTTCTCATCTTACTTCACCTCACTAGTGAATCCCTGTCCCAAGTTTTCCTTCTGAGCTGTTATTCATATATGAAAATACCTACCAGAAAATTTCCTGTCTTTTTAAATGTATTTTTTAACTTTTAAAATTGGGATATATGCCAGAAAAATGCATAAAGCATAAATGTACAGTGTAACGAATAATTAAAAAGTGAGCACTTATAGAAATATACCCAGTCTCAAAAGATAGAGCATTACCAGCCCTGCTGATGACTTCTGAGTGTTCCTTACTAATCGTCCCACACTTATTCTCCCTGAGAAATAACCACTATAATGGTTTTTATGTTTTTTTATTTTGTAGCTTTATTATCTATGTATGTACCTCTAAAGAACATAATGTAATTTTGCTGTTTTTTGTTTATGTAAATGGAATCATACTGTATTCATTCTTTCGAAACTGTGATATTAAGAACATATGAATTTAAAATTGTTAATCTTAAGTATATTGAATATTTTTGTCATTATGAGTAGTCATCTTTATCTTAAATAATGCTGTTATTTTGCTTTTAATATAGCTATTACGACACCATTTTAATAAGTATTTTAATGAGGTAATTTCCCCAACCTTTTATTTTCAGTCCTGTATTCTTATATTTTACATGTCTCTTGGAAACAACACAGTTGAATTTCAATTCAGGCTGTTTTAGTTTTCTTGTTGCTAAAGCAAATATCATGCAATGGGTTGGCTTAAACAATGGGAATTAAGTGACTCACGGTTTTGAGGCTAGGAGAAGTGTAAAATTAAGATGTCTTCCAGTTAATACTTTTTCTCAGAAGACTGTGGAGTTCTGGGGCTGGCTGCTGGCAATCCCTGGTCCTTGGCTTTGGCCTTTCTGTCACATGGCAATGCACAGTTTCTGTTTACTTGTGGCTTCTGGCTGTACCCTGGGACTTTCTCTCTCTCTGTGGCCTTCCCTGTAAGGCCTTCAGTAACATGATTAAGACACGTTTTGATTCAGATGACCCACACCTTAACTGAAGTAATCTCATCCAAGGGTCCTATTTGCAAGAGTTCACATCCAAAGGAATGTATTAAATTTAAGAATGTTTTCTGGGGTACTTAGCTCCAAACCACCACATAGGACTCTCAACATTTATTGCATTTACATTTAAGTAATTACTGATATATTTGATTTTAAATCTATTCTTTTTGTCCCATTTGTTTTAAACTATTTTCCTTTCTTTTCTTGCATTCTTTTTATTTATTTATTATTATTATTTTATTTTTCCTCCTTCTGTTGGTTTTGAAATGATAAAATCTCACCTTTACTTTCTTGGCAAATGCCTACTCATCAGTCAAGGTGCAGTTCAAGTCTGTTTTTCAGTGAAGTCTTCCTTGAATTCTGTCCCTTTCCTGCAATGAAACAAGCAGAGCTGATTGCTATTTCCATATTTCCAGACTGCATCTTGCATACACCATATTTGTAACAGTCATCACTCCATGAACCAACTGTTGCATATGTGTCTTTCTCCTTAATAGACTGTGACATATTTAATAACAGAGAAAATGTCTAATTCATCTTTGTCAGCATCTTAGCACAGTCCTTATGGGATCAAACATTCAGTAAATGTTTGTTATATAAGCAATTAGAAGTAAATATGTCAAAATCCCAGCCCTACATAATATGCACATTACTTTGTGTATAGGAGTTAAACTTCTGAAATTTTCAATATTTGGCCTTAGGGCAAAAATGAGCTCTTTCTCTTTTTCTGAACTTTTCTTATCAAATAAGATGTAATAGTTTATTGCAGTGAATTATTTGCTAAATATATAGATAAATGATTCTCAAATTTTTTAGTGTGTGTGCTAGAATTAGTACAAACAGGGGAGAGTTTGTTTAAAATATATGTTCCTGGGAAGGGAATGTGGCTCAAGCTACTGAGCACCCGCCTCCTACATGGGAGGTCCCAGGATTGGTTCCTGGTGCCTCC
This sequence comes from Cabassous unicinctus, assembly GCA_029593785.1. Classification (NCBI taxonomy): domain Eukaryota; kingdom Metazoa; phylum Chordata; class Mammalia; order Cingulata; family Chlamyphoridae; genus Cabassous; species Cabassous unicinctus. Next base: position 32,268 of record JAQZBX010011674.1, on the reverse strand, counting down.
TGAAAAAACAAAAACAAACAATAAGCAAAATGAGAAAACCAAATCAGGGAAGCCGATGTGGCTCAGAGGTTCCCACATATGAAGTCCCAGGTTCAATCACCAGCCCCCAGTACCTCAAAAAACAAAACAAACAGACACACACACACAAACCAACTATAAAATGCTCCAAAATGTGTTCATTAATTGTAACAAATGTTCTACACTAACGAAGAATGTTGTTAATGTGGGAAAACGTGGGAGGGCTAGGGAGCAGGGCATATGGGAATTCCCTATATATTTTTAATGTAATATTTATGTAATCTAAGTATCTTAAAAAAATAAAAAAGTATGTTAAAAAATAAAATAAAATAAAATAAAACAAATGTTCCTGGACCCATGCCCAGTTCCCTTCACCTACTGAAATTGTCTTAATCCTCAGGGTCCAGTTCATAAGCCAGGTTCTCTGTAAATTCTGTTTCACATGGAATCTCTTCTCCTCGCCCTCTCTGTCCCCACTCTGAATTCTTTTTTTCTCCCCACAATTTTATTTATTTGCTTTTCAATAAGTTTAAATCCTTGAGGGGTACAGCATCACACAGATTCCCTGTCCAATGGCCTTAGCTGGAGGGTTGCTTCGGAATTTAGCACGAACCATGCCACTATTTTATAGGCACGAGTTACCTTTCCCCAGATTACTCTGCTTTTGTTAGGTTTGCTGCCAGGATTCACTGTGTTGGTTTTTGCTTTGTACACATAAACACATACCTTGCCCAAATAAAATTCAGTTTCATTTCAAGCATAAACACCTTCAATTTTAAGAAGGGTTGTGTGCTCCCTCTGGTTCCGGAGCTCCTGCTTATAGCCAGCCTTCCAGACATATTTGCCATTTTAGAAGTCTTGTTCCCAGCAGGCCTCCACAGGCTCTAAGATGACGGAAAGAACCATTCTGAATTCTTGAGGTTTGTGTAAATTCTATTCTACACTCCTCCCTTTCCCACCTGGCTTCCTAGGCTTAAACTTTTTAAATTTTTTTTTTAGAGGTACCAGGGATTGAACCCAGGACCTGGTACATGGGAAGTAGGTGCTCGACAACTGAGCTACATCTGCTCCCCAAGCAAAGTTTGTTGTTTTGGTTTGTCTTTAGGAGGTAGTGGGGATTGAACCCAGGGCCTTGTACATGGGAAGCAGGAGCTCAACCACTTGAGCTACATCTGCGCCCCTAAACTATTTTTTAAGTCCTCATTCTGCTTATTTCTCACAGCAGCTTTGTCAGATAGGATTTCCAGTTAACATTTTATTCTCTGGGCCTAGTCTGTATTTTCCCTCTTTCCAGTATCCAGTGCTATCTCTATTTCTTTATTATTTTATTTCATTTTTCTTTAAAGCTTAGTTTGGTATGGTAAGAAAAATTGAACTTAAGCAAAGAAGAACTGGTTTCAAATCTCAACCCTACTACTACTACCCCTATTCCTTGGGTAGCCATTTCATCTCTCTAGCTTCTTTTTTCTTCCTCAAAGGAATATGTCAAAGGAATGTTCAAAGTGTTATTGTAGTATATGAAAGGCACACAGAAAGTGCTCCATAAATGTTATTTCATCTTAAATAACATTTGTCTTTTTAATTAAAACTGTAAGACAGAGATGATGATTTATTCATCTTTGTGGATGCCTCAGATTTTGCAGTGTTTTGTGTATTTGATATACTAAGAACATTTTGTGAAATTGAATTAAATGGATTGAATCCAATTGAGCACTAGTAGTTAGTAAGCATTTGGAACCCTGTTTACAAATCCAAATCTAAAATTTAAGCCACAAACTTAATTTTGCTATTTTAATACTTTTCTTCTATCATAGGGCAACTTGAAGCATTTTGAAATGAAGGATTAAGTAGAGCATTTACATTTAGGGAAGTCTTGAAAGTATTGTGTTATCTCAAGTAATTTTCTTAATAATATTTAGAAAGAAGAGCTTTACTTTTCTGTAAATTTGATACGTAGCTTTTTTGGGGCGGGGGACTAAGGCTAATCACTCTTGTTTCCTCCCCTCCCCCCATTTATTTGATTAAAGCCTCACCATATTTAAGTCACGGGTTGAGCAGAACTAAGAGCATCACAGGCCAGGTTCAAGTTTCCTCCTACTCATTAAGGTAATATTTTCAATCCTCAGTTTAGCTGCACTATCCCCCAGGAGATGCCATTTCATGATAACTATTCAGAAATGAATTAAAGAGATGATTTGGAGAGCAATCTGTAACAATAATACTCCCTGTTATTTTAATCAATTATTCAGTTGGATTCTGAAGATTCAATAATTGCTATTACCAGAATTTAATTATTCAAGTAGCTAGTTAAGTACCAATTAATCAGTCTGAGGGTGAGCTATGCCTTTCACTTAATTATATATATCCTTAGAATAATTCCCTAGTTATTTAATGGCTGTGCCTCTTACCTGATATACCTACAGGGCAAGCTACTTGGGATCAGAGATTGCATTGTCCAGTGTAGTATGCTTGAAAGAACAATGAAGTGAAACTCACGAGTCCAGGTGAGTGGCATTGGACAAATGCCTTAATTATCTGGGACTTAGATTCCCCATCTGTAAAATGAAAATGTTGACTGAATGGTCTCTAGATTATTATGTTTTTACCTTTCCCTACTATTAAAATCTTTTACTGGATTCCCATTATAAATAGGAAGAAGTTCAAGATTTTTAAGTAGTGTTAGGTGGACTTTCATCATCTGCTCCTTCTTTTCAGCACTATAAACTCACCAGTCCCCTCTCGCAATTCCATTTATATTTCTCCACATAATGCTATGCTCATCTATGCTTCATTTTTCCTTTTGGGCATCACACTTTCCTGTTTTCTCTTTCCTTTCCATTTTTCTTTTTTGGTGTCTTTCATGGTCTCCTCTTTTTCTTGTCCAGCATTCTAACAAAAGATTGGAGCAGGCTCATTGAAAACTCATTAAATACCAGCCATAATAAGGTGTGTGTGTGTGTGTGTACATATATATATATATATATTTTTTTTTTTTAATTTTTTTTTACAGCAGATCCTTTTTTTTTTTAAAGATTTATTTTTATTTATTTATTTCTCCCCCTCCCTTGTTGTTTTTTTGCACTCGCTGTCTGCTTTCTGTGTGTTCTTCTGTGTCTGCTTATCTTCTCTTTAGGCGGCACCGGGAACTGATCCTGGGACCTTCCGGAGTGGGAGAGAGGTGCTCAATCTCTTGCACCACTTCAGCTCCTTGGTCTGCTGCATCTCTTGTCTCTCCTCTGTGTCTCTTTTCATTGTGTCATCTTGCTGCTTCAGTTCTCTGTGTGGACCAGCACTCCTGTGTGGACCAGCACTCCGCATGGGCCAGCTCTCCACTCAGTCCAGCTCACCACACGGGCCAGCTTGCCTTTCCCCAGGAGGCTCTGGGAATCGAACCCTGGCCCTCCTATATGGTAGACCAGAGCCCAATTGCTTGAGCTCCGTTTCTTCATAATAGGGTATTGCATAAGGAATATCAGCCAGATAATATAAGGGGAGGCCTAAGTGTTTTTTTCTTAAATTTAAAATTCACAGTTTTCCTCTCTGGCACTTAGGTATTTCATCAACCCAACTCAAACTCTTTTTCTCTCTCTAGCATAATCAAAGAAACATCAAGTCCTTAAACATTTAAAGGGTTACCTTCTAAAAGCAGTGGTTTAAAACACACCTCAGAACATCCAAATTGCTGGCTTTGTGATAGTATTTCTTAAAGTGAGCTGGAGAGGGTGGTGCTGCAGCCAGGGCTATAGCAGGATGTGTTACTGTAAGCTGCATTATGGGTGTCATCTGCAGTAATTTGAAACCATAGAAACAAATCAAAGTAACTGCCTGAGTTAGCACTGAGCTGAGATTGTAAGCGTGTGACTGCTCACATTGCCAAAGATGGTAAGTGTTTTCACCAGGCAAAAATAGATTCAGGTACATTTGTCCTGTCTTAATGCATTTGTGGACACTTAGTTATTTTGACAATTATGCAATCATCTCTCTGGGCTCCTGGTTGAGAAAGTGACTTCAGTTTTCTTTTATAGTAATTTGAGTTGGTGATCTATGCCTTTCACTTAATTATATATGTCCTTAGAATAATTCCCTAAGAATTATTGAGAAGAATAAGGTGAGAATAAGGTGAGAAGAAATAAGATTGCAAAGCTGAACTGCAGGATGACCATTAGCACTATGGCTGCAACAAACAAACAAACTTTCTATGAAATGGCATAGGAAATCACCCGTACATCTTTGTTTGAAAATGGATGACTTTTTTTGTTTGAATTTGATGCTTCAAAGAGAGATGAAAAACCACTATCTTTAAAATATTGGATAGAAAGACAGCAAATTAAATTCCTTTTTGATCCACTATCATTTGAGTAGACATGAACAATATGATTGAATTTCCTGGGTGTTTAAGAAATTTACCACACTGAAACGTGAGCTATTTTATTCCTGATGAGAATCAGTCTTGAAACATAAAACTTTTGGGGATAATAATTTACAGAAGTATTTTCTATTTGATATTATATATGAAATGATCCATATAAATGTAATAGAACCAAATACAGTTGGTTTATATATATGGAAAATTAATTTTTTTTTCTTTTTAAAAAAATCAAGGACAGAAATGTTTTAGAGAAGTGATGTCTTTAAATTTGGATATTCTAAATTAGATCTCTGCAAATGATCCTACTTAACTCCTCTACTAATAGTCATAGACTAGAACCCTAAGGGCCAAATTTGGCTCCCAAGTGTGCTTCCTTTGACTTTTACACTTTCTTTAAAATTGTTTTGAATGTGAATGTCTTTCAAGTTCTCCACGTTTTTTATTCCTCACTGTCATCTTATCCTCCAGTTCACATTTTTTACTTTATTTGATTGTCCTTCTAAGGCATTTCCTTTGAGGTCTTCTGGAAAAGTTTCTTCACTTTTTAAGTAGATGATACTGGAAGAATCAGCCTTTTTCCACCTCTGAACTTTATCTTCTGTGGATGTGATACCTAGAAATGCTGCAGCCATTTGCTACCAGCTAAGGATGAAGTCAACACATGTAACAGGGCAGAGCCAAGAGAATGTCACAGAAGCTGAGCTGGGACCCTGATGTTCCATTGCTAGAGCTGTCCTATGTCTGTTGTTTCAGACACTGAGTCAGGGCTTCCTGGTACTTGCAGCCAAAGGCATCCTAAGTGATGAAGTCTCACAAATTCATCATATCTTTGTTTAATAGGCAAAATACCCCAACCTACTTGACCTCCAGAAATCCATTTGTCCCTGTTGTCCTTTGGAATGTTAGCTATTTGTAGATATGGAGTCTCTCTTTGGAGGAAAAAAAAATAAAACTATAGAAAAAAGTAGTAGTCCAGTGCTATGTCAAGAAAGGTATTGAATGATTGCTGATTAGTATGGTCTGCTTTTTTTTTTTTTAAACAACAACAACAAAACAAAACAAAACAAAAAAACAGCATTACAATTTGATTATACTTTTTATACCTTATATCTGCAAAATGATTTGACATTTACCAAGTATTACAAAGTACTTTTTGTGTCAATCCCTTTAATTCTCATATCAACTTTGAAATAGAGAGTGTGGCGGTTTGAAGCTGTATGTACCCCAGAAAAACATGTTCTTAAATATAATCCATTCCTGTAATTGTAAACCCATTGTAAGTAGGACCTTTTCATGAAGTTACTTCAATTAAGGTGTGTCCTACCTCAACAGGATGGGTCTTAAATCCTATTACTTAGGTCCTTTAAAAATGGAATGAAGAGAAAGAGAGAGAGAGAGAGAGAGAGAAAGCCATGGAAGCAAGAAGCTGAAATAAATGAAACCTGAAAGAGAAATGAGAGATCAGTGATGCCACCATGTGCCTTGCCAAGTGGCAGAGGAGCCAAGAAATGCCGGTAGGCAGTCTTTGGGAAATCAAGGCTTTGATGATGCCTTGATTTGGACATTTTCACAGCCTTAAAACTGTAAACTAATAAATTCCCATTGTTTAAGCCAAACCATTTCATGGTATTTGCTTTGAACAGCCTAGGAAACTAAAACAGAGAGGAGGGAAACGGATGTGGCTCAAGCAATTGGGCTCTCACCTACCATATGGGAGGTCCGTCGTTCGGTTCCAGTGCCTCCTAGAGAAGACAGCGAGCTGGTGCAATGGGCAGGTGTGGCAAGCAGACACAACAAGATGATGCAACAGGAGACACAACAAAGCAGGGAGCAGAGTTTCCTGGTGCCTCCTAAAGAGGATAGGCAGGATGAAGAGCTGGCGTGACGGGCAGGCACAGTGAACTGATGTGACAAGATGATGCAACAAGAGACATGAGAGGAAAAACGTAATGAAAGACACAACAAAGCAGGGAACAGAGGTGGCTTAAGCGATTAGGTGCCTCCCTCCCACATTGGAGTTCCTGGGTTTGGTTCCCAGTGCTTCCTAAAGAAACGAAGACAAACAGACACAGCAAGTGCAAACAATGAGGGGGTGGGGAGAGATAAATAAATAAAATAAATCTTAAAAAAAATAAAACAAAGAGAAAAGAAGATGAGAACAATGGAGCTCAGAAAGGGTATGTGATTTGACCAAGGTGATAAATCTAGAAAATGACAAGGCCAGGACTTACATATTGGTCATCTGACTTTAGATCTAATGATCTTTCCCTAAAAACATAGCTAAAGATTGGAGCAAACCATAGGTTTGGCTCCAGACCAATGGCAAGGAAACTACTTCTGGCTGTATCATTCACTAGCTTTGAAATCTTGGATGAATCATTTTATCTGTCTGAGCCTCAATTCAAGGAATTCAATTTCAAGGAATTACACTAGATGATCTATTCTGTGCTTCCTGATTCTGACATCCTGTGATTCTGTAACTGAGAATTGCTTATGCAAATTGGGTACAAATCATGCTTTATATAAGCTATAAAACTTCCCTAGTGACTCCTAAGAGACACCAACTGTGTGTGTTCTCCTGTGTGTGTTCTCCTTTTGCTTCTATTTTAGCCTCCTCATTCACACCACTTGAACACCTGTGAAAATGTCAGCACTTAGAGATGGGCTAACCATCAATTTAAACCAGATTTATAACTCAAGTCATGGGCTTTTCTTTCACAGAATGATTTTACTCTATTGCTGCAAAAATCATTTGTTGATGAGCTAATCTTGTCACTGTGATTCTTGGGGCACATTTAATACAGCATAAAAAGCCAGCCGTAACAGAGTCTTTGGAATACTTATCTATTAAGCACTTGAATGGTGGGTTTCCACAATTAATTGTCCTATGACGGACTTCCTTGCATTATTTTAATGAAGCATGTGATATTTGCTGTCTCAGTAGATTTGGGTTTGCAAACTTGGCACTTCAGAGGCTATTTTCTCTTAAGCAATTTGTCAGCAATTTGAGAAAACTGCCATCAGGGAAACTATGGTGCTTTGATTGCAGTTTAACAATCCAAAAGCTCATCTCAGCACAGATTAAGTCAAAGAAAAGGTAGCACACCAGGACTTAAGTCTCTTGATTAGAAACTGGTCTGTGTAAGAAAGCAGGAAATTATATTTGCAGAGGAATTATAAGGTAGTACTTTATGAATAAATGTTAAGGGCTCCCTGGCTAGAAATGTCAGGAAGTATGGTTACATAGGGAAAATAGCTAAAAGAGAATGAGAAGAAGGTTGGAGAAAATCTAGTTGAGTGTGGAATATCATGGAAAATTGAGTGCTCAGGGGGATGACTGAAGGATGATGATATATAATTTTGGGTTCGGTCTCTTTTTAAGCAACAGAAACCCAACTCACACTAGCTCAAGCAAAATAGAATTTATTGACTTACATAACTGGAAACTCCAAAAGGCAGACTGGAACCTCTGACTGTAACCAGGAACTCAAATGATGCCATTTTCCAGTTCTGCTTCTTTCTGGGAATTGGCTTCATTCCATTGGCAAACTCTTGCCACACAGTGGGAAAGGTGGCTACAGAAACCTTTCATGCTATATCCTCTTCTGCCCCTAGAATGCATATTTAGATCCCAGGGAAGAATCTAATTAGTCCTATTTATTTATTTATTTATTTATTTTCAAAAGATTTATTAACTGAGTCATGCCTCACTGATGTAGTCCAATCAGCCAATCAAAAGTGTCTCATGGGAATGGATGTGGCTCAAGCGGTTGGGCACCTGCTTCCCACATGGGAGGTCCCAGATTTGGTCCCTGGTGCCTCCTAAAAACAAATAAACAAACAACAAGCAAAACAAACAAAAAAGCAACTCAGGGGAGCTGATGTGGCTCAGTGGTTGAGCACCAGCCTCCCACATACAAGGTCCCAGTCTAAAAAAAAAAAGTGTCTCACACCCACAAGAATGGATTAGTTCAAGAACATAATATTTTCTTTTTGGGAATTCATAAAAGAACTTCAAACTGTCACAGAAGGGATGCTAGGCAGACAAAATCATAGATCTATTCAAAGCATCTCCTGAGATTTTAAAAAATCTTCATATTTAACACTGAACCTAAAGTTATGAGAAGCTATAAACAAAGCTGAGTTATGGACAAGGGTTTTCAAAGTATCCAGAAATTCTTTTCCCTAAAATTAGGATAAATGAAATAATCAAAACTAATGAAATTTGAATCAGGTAGTGTACTCTTTCATCTAATTCATATTTTTTAACTATGCATCAACACATACAAATTACTAAATGTAAGAAAGACTGATAATTTAAAGCAAGATTTAAATAATTATGAATTAGACAATTCTCTCATAATGGAATAAGCCATTCTCAATTATTATTTTCTGTTTCTGCACTTGAATAATCATCTTTAAGATTCCCTAATGTAATTGGCTTCTAATGTAATCCATATAATACTGGAAATGAAATGATCATTAAACTTTAATGGTATTAGTAACTAGATGAGGTGCCCTGGTAAGAGACTCTCAGGCAGATGGTTGTGTGCAGAAGGTTTACCAGGTAAAGCTCTCGAGAAATGCACCTATAAGAAAGGGAGGAAGGCAGGATTGTGTGGAGGAAAAAGCTGACCTGCCATGTGATTGCAACTGAGACCCCAGCCCATCCTACAAGAAGCTCTGAAGCTGGGTGGCCCTTCAGAGTTTTCCCATGTTGACGCAAGGGGGCCAGGCCTTTGCTCCTCAATACTGACGAGTCATTAGATGTACACCGCCCTCAACAGGGGAAAAAACTTGGTCAAGGAAGCTTCCTCAGCTGAAGGCAATTTTTGGGAAGGGACACAGTTTTGAGCCATCAGACAGCCCTGCTGGAAGCTGGGGGAGTGTGTGCCTCAGACCTGAAGGATATCTGGGGATTTTACCACCGCAGCCACTACAGTGACTGCTGCTGGAAGGTCTCTTAATGGCACTATGGAAATGTCAGCTATATTTTCACTTTAGACTCTAGGCAGGAACTGTCTCTTTCGGCCAGAGAATTTTTAATGTTTCCCATTGCACAGTAAACAAAAGAACAAAGTGGTCAGATCAAAGAATACTAATCCTGCTTTGAGAAGGCAGTTACCCAGAAGCACACAGATAACGAATACAGTCTTTCCGATGAGAGGAACACAGAACATTACATAGTCTCTCCCAGAGTTAACAAGAAAAGACCCACGAGCATAGGGCCTCAAAGCAAGATTTCAATATCTCAGCACAGGCAAAATCTTGACAGAGCTTGAGGCAAACAGAAGATTCTCTGAGGCCAGATCATTTCCCTCATCTGAACTGCTTAATTGTGATCAATACCTTGATGAGAAAGAACTAGGACTGATGCCATATTTTACTTTATAGTCTTTAAAGTTCATTCAAAACAACTGCTGTAATTTAGGTGTCAGTTTTTCCTTCTCCTTAACAGGCCTCTCATTCTGGTATAATTTGGTCAAAAAGAAGGGTGTTTTATATCCATTCTCAAGTTGTCCATTCATCAACTGTATTCCTAATCATGTTGGCCATCTCCTGCTCCACCATGAGTCGGATTTCTCCTCCTTGCTGGTCACCTCCTAAACCAGTTCCCTTGAGAGGTAGCAGCATTACTCCCATGAGGACCAAAATGGGGAAAATGTGGGGCAAACCATATTTCCAGTTACCTTCCTGCCCCTTTGTTCTCCAACAAGACTTCACAGGCATTTTAGATTTTACTGATGAATTGGGATTATTAATGGAAATTATAATGTAGGATGAGAAAAACACACACACCTATTTCTAAATGTGTTTTTTTCCTCATAGTTCAAAGGAAAAGCACTCGACAAATGAAATCTGTCACAGGGGAGTGACCTTCTGGGTTGTCACCAATACTTTTTCTGTCTTCAGGTTTGGGCCTCTTGGCAAGAGTATTGCCTTCTAAATTCTGCCTGTGACTCTCCATGTAATTTTTGAATAAGTCCATCTTTACTCCTGAGGATTGTTCTTCCCTTGAGATTCACCCTTCTCAGCAATATCTTTAGCCAAATCTGAATTAATCAGTTCAGAATGACATTTGATAGGACTCAAACAGGACAGTCTTTGGTGGACAATGGTGCTCAGAGTCCCGAGAGCACTTTGGGAGTGAGGGTGATTGTACCAGAGACCTTGACATCCCACGGTGCTCCAGAACAGATCAGAATCTCCAAGACTGGTTCCATTTAAGGTTTTCTCACTAGCATGAGTTGTAATTTTCTCCTTATTTTTTCAGATGTCTGACAAATAACTGTTGAATCAGACTCCTCTCTCCCTAAAACACATAAACTCCTTTTAAGGAGAGACTAAACGTTTAGAAGAAAAGTATTTTCTTACTGTCCCATAATTTGCAGTCAACTTGTTCTCCAACGATGTAACTGATATAATATCCAGTATTTCATTTATTAATGCATCCCCCCATTTTAAATTGTGAATGCTTGGGTCTATTAGAAGTAAAATCATTTACTGAGTATTTCTTTAATTCATCATTCTTTTAACTAAACTGACAAAATGGAAGTTTTGAAATTATCCTTTTACAAGGGCTTGATTAAATTATCTGTCTAGAGCTATTTCCCTTCTCGGCCTCTGTTGAGTAATTAGAGGTCAGGAGACTTTCATTTAAGAGTCTGGTGTCCAAAGTGAGAAACATCAGGTAAGGAACTCCTGTTACGGAATTTTGTCTAGTCATGCTAAGCTTTATAATAACTCACCTTGAATCTTCCTTGGTTTTTAATAAAGAAGTCTCCTAGGCAATTTATATAATTTAGAGTGCTTAACTGAATGAAAAAGTCTTGCAACTTTACTTAATCATTCAATTTATTTATTTATTTTATTTGAGCATGATAAAGTATTAAAAGACTATTTTTTTCTTTTTCATTTCTGAGGTATATAATTTATCTGTATAAAGTTGAGGGAGAGAAGTGATATAAGTAGTCATCATAAGAAACAAAACTGGAGAGGTAAGCAAGTCAGGTTATAGAGACCTGTATTCCATGCTAAAATGACACTATCATCTACCCAGTTGCCTAAGCCAAATACATCTTGATATAATATCAATTGCTAAAGATAGTGGGAACCCACTGAAGGCTTTTATGCAGTGGAGTGACACACTCTGTTTGTGTTCTAGAAAGTTAAGCCTGGTAAAAGTGTGGAAAATGAATTTAAGAGGGATTCATTCATTCTTTTCCATTCAATATATATTATGAGTGTTCTCTTCCCTCAAGGAGACTACATTTTTTGTGAGGGACACAAATGACAAATAACCATTTACATAATGAATCAGTTACTTACACTTGTGATAAGTCCTATGAATGAGGAGTAAAGGGTCAAATAAGAATGTGTAAAGGGGGAAATAGTTTGGGAGAGGAAGTTCAGGGAAGGCTTTCTTGAGAATAAGAATCAAGGACCAGAGACAAATTATGTGTCTGTTGTTTAACAAGAGTAGTGGGATTGGATAACATTATGTCAATTCTATACTATATAGACTAGAATTAAAAAGAGTTGATAATTGTGTGTAAGGGGAGAGAGCTAGGGAGATGTAGGACTCTAGGAAGATGTATTTGACTTAGGCAACTGGGTAGATGATAGTGTCATCCATCTAAGAAAAGGAATATAGGTAAAGCAAATATGTGAGATAGGAGATGAGGAAAGATGTTGATTTTGGGGTGTTCATAGGTCATCTTGGTTAGGATGTCCTATAAGTAATTGGACATAGAATTTGGAATGAAAAAACATTGGACTGGAGGTATAGTCATTAATAGTCATTAACATACAGCTGTTAATGTGTTAATGATAACTGTGGTTATGACATTAGAAGAGATAATTTAGAAAGAAGTTTCAGAGTGAGAATGGAAGAAACCTAGTGCAGAATTTGCAAGAATATTAACATTTAAGGGATAAACAAAAGAAGAAGTTCTAGAAGGAACTACCAGAGAGTCAGGAAGAAAATCTGTATATCATGGTATCATGGAAGAGAAAGGTAGAATGAGGGCCTGATTATTGGTATCAAATATTACAGAGTAGTCAAGTTAGATGTTGAAAAATATCAACTAGATTTTAATAACAAAGGTGTCACTTGGTGAAAACAGTTTCCAAGGAGTGATGGTGCAGGCCAGATTGCAGTAGCTGAGAAGTTGCTGGGAAATAAGGATGTGGAGAAACATAAGGACAACTTCTTCAAAATTCTTAGCTATAGAATGAAGAAAGAGGCTCTTATGCAAGGGTATAATAGGGCTTAAGTACTGTTTTAGTTTATTAAAATTTCCTTTTCTTTTTTTAACTGATAGAGATCTGAGCATGTGATGTATATGGGAAAAAATCAGTTAGAGAGGGGATGGTCATAAGATCAGAAAAGTGGGGGTATCCGTGACAGGAGCAAAGTCCCAAAGGAGACAGACAGAGTGGGATCCTCAGCACAAATGGATATAAGCCAGCCTTTATCACTTCTTCCCCTGACTGTTGTAAATAAAATAACAAAAGAATAAATTCAAATTCACAGGAGAAAGTGCCATAGGAAGATGAGAGAGAGTTCAACTAAATTCCAGAAGATGGAAAGTACAGGGAGTTTTCACTGATGTAGCGGGGAGACTGCAGCCCAGAGAGACTCTGAAAGGATATGAGTGAGAAGGAGAATCATTTACTTTGGAGAACTGAGAGAGGCTCAGGACTCAGAGATGATAGCTTCAGCAGACAAGTGTTCAAAGTAAGGGAATAAAAGTATATATATGGAATAGTCAACTACTACAATATGCATAATGCTGGCAGAATTTCCTCTAATTCTCAGAAGATCAGAAGTTTCTTCTCTAAACGAATTGGACAGTATCCCCCAACAAATGACTTCAAAAAAGTACCATTTAGGGACCCCATTATAACAGCTATTCAATGAGTCATCATCCTAAAGCAAATCGAGTCATTTGAAAAACTTCATCCGTGTTTACAAAACCCTCAACCACAGTTTTAGTGCCTTATAATATTCAGATATTAACAGAGAATAAAGTTTCACCACACATTTGAGGAAATATTCCAACACCAGTGGAAAAAACAAATTATCCCTGAAGAAATAGACATAGTGCAAGAAACTAAAGAGAAACACAAAGTAAATTCTCATTAGTATCCTCATAGAAATTAAGGTTGCCATGAAAAAGGAAATTCAGAGAACAAAAAAAGCTTTTGGGAATGGAAAAATGTTTATTAAAACTAAAAAGAAATTCTTTTAAAGAATTGGATGATAAAGCTGAGAAATCTCCCAGAAAGTAGAACAAAGTGGCTGCATAGGGTTTCATGCAGTATAATAAAGATTTGCAGTTACTGGTGTACAGAATAGGAGAAAGAACTGAGTGGAGATACCCAAGATTGTTAGGCAGTAGTGAGGTTCTGGAAAAGGTAGAGGTGAAGACAAGTGTAGAGAATGCTGAAAAGTTATACAGATCCATATGGTACTGTAATGTTGGTAGGTGGAGGTAGTAGAGAGGGAAGGGGACAAAAGAGTTGTAAATCACTCTTTCATTCAATAAATATTAATTGACTGACTACTATGTGCTTGATTCTGTCCTAGGTACCGGAAAGGCACAGGTGAGCAACAATAGATTATGTCCATGCCTCATGGAGATTAAACTATTCAGGGAGAAATATTGTTATTCCAATAATCACACAAATACAGTGAAGAGGAATTTCACAATCACAACCCAGGTATTCAAAATATAACTTTATTTTTCTACAGCTCAGTTTAGTTTTCCAATCCCTGTTATTTTCAGTAGCAGAGAATCTAGTCACTCTTAATCACATTGAGTGAATTCTAAGGCAAATTCAGGCTTTAAACTCAGTCAGTTTAGGGTTCTGACCCTCCTCCTTATTTTGTCCTGGTGACATCTAACTTTTAGTGTGGAAGAGGGAAACTTATGTGGATTAGAACTCTGGAGAATGCTCCTTGGCTAGTCTCTCTTCTTTGTTGGGGTCTGAGAAGCTGTCCATCTCTGCTGCTTTTTATTTTTACAGGAAAACTGTCGTGCTATTCTCTTCACTGCTGGTGGCTATGGTTCCAGATTGTATAGCCCACAGGATCTCTTGATGGGTCCGCCTTTCCATGTCCCTGTCACTTCAAATCCCAGCCACTTCCATATCTTTCCAGAGAGTGTGGAGACTTGTGGATTCCCGAGGCTCACTTGCTGAGACATTTCACTTAGCCGTTGCTTCTCTGCTCTTCCCACAATCATGCTCCATGGAGGGCTTCCACCCTACATTTGAATTTCTATGTGCAACATCAGTAAAATGAGACACAGGCTTCCTCTTCCCTGAAATACTCCCACACTTATCTGAGTTTTCCGTCTTTCTTTGCACCTTCCCTCTTTTGCCAACCCACTACTCCAGGAGCCAGGACTCTCCAGCATGTACACTGGTCAAGTCTCCCCAGTTTTCTTCCTCCCTCAGGCTAGACCAGCTTTCTCTCTTTGGAATGGGGAAGGACTTGTACATCATCATACAATTTTCCACAGGCTACTGTGCCTGCTGTATAGTCTAAGGAGAGGTTAAGAGTGCCAGCTCTGGATATAAAACTGAGTTCAAATTCCATGGTAACACCACCTAGCTGTGTGGATTTGAACAAATAACCTAATCTTTTTGTGATTTCTCAGTAGTAAAATAAAGACAAGAATAAGATCATTATAAAGGCTAAATTAGTTGAAGTAAAAAGAAGTAGCATCTGCCTCATAGTAAACGTTCTCTAAATGTTAGCAATCAAATAACATAACCCTAATACTTTTTTCTTTGGAAAGCCAAGTTCTTGAATAAAAAAAAAACCTCAAACACACAGATAATTCTATGTTAAAAAGCCCACACTTTTGGATAACATTAGGTTTCAGACTGTTGCTGTGAGTTAAAAATAATCTATTCAGGCACTCATTTAACTATTTTTTTTTTTTTTTTTTTCTGTATTGTTTTGCTTCTCTTTTCCTAAGGCATTAAGGACCAATCTACTGTGGAACAACAAGGAAAAAACCTTGGTGTCTAACTTCAGAGTTAATTCCATCACAGAAACAGATGTAAAATTTCATCTGTTGCAAAAACTAAGAGAGTCAGATGATGGTGGGATTATCTGTCTTCGAGGTTTAAAACAGTGGTCATCTGGATTTAGGTTGAAATAAACAGTCATCCTTGTAGTCATTTTTTTTTAGAGGAAGCCAGTCCGGATCTAACAGGATTCTCACTTGGGCATGCAGGAAACATAGTGTTTTCCCAGGATCTTTATCTATAACAGCAACAGCCTTCAGTGGAAAGTGGGCTGGAAGCTTCTCTGGAAGGAGTACTTTCTTCTTTTCTTCCTTTGCAAGGATATTCCACTTTCTTTGGCCTTTGTATGACCTCACATGGTTTCATGATTATGACATTGTTTTCTGTTTTTTACACACTATGTGCAAGCTCACCATAAACCTAAGCTAAACCTATAACCTTTAAGTCATCTGTAAATCTTGAAACAGTTCTGTGATGGTTAATTTTATGTGTCAATTTGGCTAGGTTATGGTGCCCAGTTATTGGGTGAAACGCTAGTCTAGATATTGTTATGAAGGTATTCTTGTAGATGGGATTAATGAAATTGCCCTTGATAATATGGGTAGGCCTCATCTAATCAGGGCAAGGCCTAAGAGAAAAAATGGAAGTTTCCCAGAGAAGAAGAATTTCTGCCTCAAGACTACACCATAATCTCTCATCTGAGTTTCCAGCTTGCTGGCCCTACAGATTTCAGATTCACCAGGCATCACAAAGGCCTGAGCTAATTTTTTAAAACAAATCTCCCCTCTTCTGTTTCCCTGGAGAACAAATTCTGACAGATACAAATTCTCTTCAAGGCCTCATGCCTTCAAGTATTAGAAATGTTAGTTGGTTGCAAAGATGTATGAATCAGGACACATGACTGCAAATACCAGAAAGGCTAGCTTAAATAAACTTTATCAATAAGAAATATTTCTATCTTCCCAGTCTTGTGACTCCAAAGGCAAGAGAGGGAGAGCGCCTTACCTGAACTAATGTAATAGCCATGTGAAAGATTCTGATTGGCCCACCTTGGCCCTTAGGCTCATCTCTGAATGAATCACTGTTGCCAAAGGTGTGGGTGACTCTGATTGGCCTGGCATTGTCCCTTGCCTACACCTGCAGCAGAGCACTATCATGTGGGGGACATTTTCTCAAAGAAGAGAAGTGAACTGTTACCATAAGGTTTTCCGATAAAATAAGGAAGAGCATCTAGGGAGAAGGAACAGCATGGGTGAAGGACCTGGATTGGGAAGAAGGAACTGAATATAAGCCTGTTGTACCAGACTGACAGAGAGAGAAAGCATGAGATGTGAGGCATAGGATGATGCAGGAAATCATGTAGGACCTTGAAGCCTGGGCTAATAAACAGCAACAAGAATGATTTTTTGGTCAACATAAATCAAATTGTATCATTGCCCCAACTTAAACACTTTAGGGACTCCCATTGTATTTATTTAGGCTATGGACTATGGAACTATGGAATAAGACTGCCTGAGTTTGAAGTCTAACTGCCACTTACTACCTGCATGACTCAGAGCAAGTTATCTCTTTGTGCCTCAGTTTCTATATCTGTAGCAACGGTAACCACCTCAAAGATTTGTTGTGAAAATTAAGTGAGTCAAATATATAAAGGTTAGAAAAGTGCCTGGTATATGGTAAATGCTATCTAAGTGTTATTTATTACTATCATTATTCAACAGCTACTATATGCCAGGCATTGAAGAAGTATGAAATGGTCTTTACAAAGAAGGAGTGTGTAGCTCACTAGAGAAATACCAGTAAGGTTGTCTGATAGTGTTGGGTGACTTTTTGAGTTGAGTGATCATGAATTTTTTAAAGCCTGCCAATCTGCCCACATTTTATAATTATCCAGGCTATCATCTGTGGATTTTAGAGTTAGACAGACAAACCTCTATTTGCCTTTTACTAACCAAGTGTCTCCATTCAATAAGCCACAGTTTCCTTATCTGTAGTGTGGGGACATTACAATCACCTAACTTATAGTGTAATCATAGAGAGTAAAGAAGATTATATACAACTGTATTTATGAGTGTATCTATAAACTTCTTAGTAATGTGCCTGTCACATTACTCACTAAAGGACTCACTAAATAGTACTTATTATTAATCCTAATAAAAAAGTGATGGTAGCAATACATTTTTTCAATGCAAGCCTCCACGTTTAATTTATGAATCTTAATGATACATGCTCTGAGTTATTGAGAAATAGGATTCATTGTTATCTGTTTAAAATATACCTCAAAGAGGAAAAATACACACTGAAATATTACCTAGTAAGAAGGGAGTAGAAAAAGCAGAATAGAAATAAGACATGTCTCAAATATTTTACTGAAAATACTTATGGATCTCTTAAACCTTTGACAAGTGAAAATATGTTTATAGGTGATTTGTGTGTTAAAAATAATTAATAAAAAGAAGGAAATAAAATAGTGGAAAAATATTTCCTTAGCTGCCAAAAAATTAAATGAACATCTCTAAAACTTGCTTATGCAGCTTTAAAATTTATCTTCCCCTTCATTTCTTATTTATAAGGAACCAAATAAATTGAGCAGATTTTGCAAAGCACAAAGACTTTGCTCTTTAAAAAATATAGTCTGATTTGAATATCTATGCTTGTCATTTTCAAAACCTGTTTTCAAATATTCTCTTCTAACTTCTATCCTTCTTGTCTCTAACTCAACATGCATCATCATAGCTGGATGGGTTTAATTTTTATTATGATCTAACACAAAATGGAAAGTGAAATATAAAGAGGATTTTTCCATTTATATAGCAATAGGTTAACATTAAATCTAGCTTTATGATGTTTACCTTTGAGGTATCCTGCCAAAACACAATTGATTGATAGGCTTGAAATTAAAACCACTAATGGGCAGGCTCCTTCTATAAATCAGGGTTGAGGATTATGAAGCCAAGGTCATTTTCTTTATTGCTCTGTGGGAAGGAGAATCAGGTAAACAAATGTAAATGAGTCTGTGGACCTGGAGGCCCTGCAGGGATACAAACAGAAGATGCTGTAACTGGCCTCAAGGAGCTCATAAACCTGTGACAGATAGATTCCAACCACTCAAGAAACAAACCAGAAACAATGGAAAGGAAAACTGACAAATACCTGTAACTGAACTAAGGGAAAAAAAAAAAAAAGAGGAAAAGTGAATTATAAGGTGAAATATCCAGTAAATATCCTGCAATTCTTCTGCATTCCACAGGCCAGAGCATGATCCTAATGTTTTCCTTTCCAGAACTGTCAACACAGTCTATTGAGGGGGCTTTTTTTTTTTCATCATTTAAAAAAATGGGAGGGAGGAAGAGGAGATGGTGTAAAGGGGAATCTCCTGTATTTTTGATGTAACATTTATGTGGTCTAAAGCTCCTTTAAAGATAAAAAATAAAAATTGTTATATTAAAAAAGTGACTTGCAATGAAAAAAAAAAGGGGAGAATAAAGAATAAAGATTCATTTGGTTAAGATTTTACTTATAACCTGCTATGCAGAAGATACATATTAATAGGTCCAAATGATTCTCCTAAAAAATACAAGTGCAAACTATATTTGGTATGAAAATTTTAAAAGAAGTACATACTGTGTCTTTTTTAAAAGAAAAGAAAGGTTTTATTTCAACCTTGCAAGGAACAAATGCTTTGCTTGTTATTAAATTTAATTCCTTTTTTACCACCGCACTTTCTCCTAGACCATCGGAATTTCCTCCAACTGTCTGATTTCTCTCTTGTTTTTCCTGTGTTTTTGTTCTCTTTATTTTCCTTTTCCTGGCTATTCTCACTGTCTGGTGAAACTAGACAATGGTTCCCTGAGTATAAGCTTGCATGGATGAGAAAGTGAAAACAAATTAGGGGACATCGACATAGTGTTACCAATTTTCTTTCTGTTTTGCTAATAATAGACATAAAAAACAAACCTCTAAAAACTGAATAAATTTAGTTTTATGTAAAATTCTTGCATTGGACTTATTTCTCTCATTTCATCTCAGACTGCTGAAAAATACTGTCTGGCCCCAATCTTGGAAACCACTTTGGGTTTACTGCTCTAAACTGGAGGAATTAAAGGATCTAAAGCTTCAGCTTATGAACAAGAAGCTAGTTCTCTATTTTATTTTTTCTATGATAACAAAATATTTGCAGTGAAAGTTTAAAAAATTATGTTTACTTTTTTTTATTAAAGGAAAATATAGTCTTCAATGACTTTGCATCATGTTTAGGGTGAAGTATGCACTTTGGAAAAGGGCTTACATTATCATTATCATCTTCCCATCATCTCCTGTTACAGCTTCTTTACCTACCACTTGCACTCCCCTCCCTCTGTCAGTTCCCATATACACATCAATCTGACTTCCAGTCTTCCTGGATAGTCAGACTCGTTTATACTTTTATATATGCTGTTCCCTCTGTGGGACTTTGTGTTTAAAGCTCAATTCCAAAACCAACTCCTTGGGGAAGTCTTCCTGGGTACCAGAAAATGATCTTAATTCTTTCTTTTCCAGAACTGTCTACAGATGGAGCTAGTGGTTTCTCCATTTGTACCCTCATCACTAATACTTTTTAATACCCCTTATAATATTGTATGGCAATGTTTTATTTATATATTCCCTTCTAGAGTAGGAGCTCCTTGAAGGTAGAAACTATATACTTTAAGATTGTTAAAAATTCATATACCATACAATCTATCCAAGGGTATAACAATGGCTTTTAGTATAATCACAGTGTTGTACATTCATCACCATATACTTTTAGATTTTTGTGGCACAAATAATATACATTCCTGGTAAGTTAAAATATATTAGGCAAAAGTCATCTACTCTAGGTGTTGAAATTATTGTCTTTTTTTTTTTTTTTT
>JAQZBX010011674.1:0-11846 GCA_029593785.1 Cabassous unicinctus | reverse complement strand
TTAGAAGACTGATGTTAGGTGGGTTTATTTTGTTTTTGTTGTTAAAAATAATACTCCCCACCCCCACATGTATCTATATGTATATATGAATTAAAAATATCTTGATGGATGTATATGTATATCTCTATCTATATATCTACATCTATATCCATACCAAAAGGTAGCTGTACTTATAGATACATATTTTCATTTATTGTGAATATCTTTCCATACCAATAAATGTTGTTTTATTTAGTCATTTTAAATAGCTGCTTAATGAGCAGACGCCTAAAAGAGCAGATGCCACAAGCCAGCAGACGCCACAGCCCTGGGGGAGCAGATGTGGCTCAGGCGGTTGGGCACTCACCTCCTGTGTGGGAGGTCCCAGGTTCAGTTCCCAGTGTCTCTTGGAGAAGGTGAGCAAACAATGAGCAGACAGACGAGAGAACCATCTGGGGCTGGGGTGGATAAGTAAATAAATCTTAAAAAAAAAAAAAATAGCTGCCTAGGTAGACTAGATGACTGTATCTTATTTGTATTTTTTTATTCTCTAGCACAGTGCCTGGAATAAATATTTGTCGAATGAAGGAAAAAAAGAAAACGTCTCCTCAGTTCTTTTATCTAAGCCTGGTTTGAGAAATCATGAGTCCTGCAGTGACCTTACATGCAGCCTCCAATGGGAAAACAGGAAGGAAAACGAAAGGGAAACGGTGACCATGGAGTGACTCATTCTGTTTTTGTGTTTAATTCCCTTTTACCATAAAGTAAAAAAACATAGGTTGAAAAAATATGTGGATTCACAAAGCATCATCATCATTTCCTTACTAACATGACAATGTAGCAACATATGATAATGAAAGTTGATTTGGATGCCCAGATTATATATGCTTTTGATGCAGGATGCAATGGTTACCTTAACCAAAACACCACATTTACCAAGGTATTAAGAATTCTGACATCATGTTATGAAATAAAGTATTTGAGAAAATGATAAATTGATTTGAGAAATACTTTAAATATATGGACTGAGCATTATATAACAGGGAAGAACCTACCCTCAGAGTTCCTAAGATGGGTTAGTGAGGTGATGGAGCACTCCTGACCAGGAAGACAGAGAAGAAACTTCTTTATTTCAAAACTTCTCCAAAGACTTTTAACCTCTACTTGGCACCTAGAACTATCTCTTCTCTCTACTGTTCTCCTTATTCACCTGACTGCCTAATGATTTAAGTAAGATGAAGGTGCCATGGTCCCAGCCCCAAATCACCATCTATAAAACCAAGGCCTGCTGCTGCTCAGAGGAACTCCCAACTATCATCTTCTCAAGGCTTTTTAGATGAGTGATAGTTCTTTTTATTCTGCCCCCACCCCCTTGTTGTTTGCAGTCGCTGTCTGCTCTCAGTGTCCATTTGCTCTGTGCTCCCTGTGTCTGCTTGTCTTCTCTTTAGCAGGCTCTGGCAACTGAATCTGGGACCTCCCATGTGGAAGAGGTGCTCAATCACCTGAGCCACCTCAGCTGTGTCTCTTACTGTCTTTCCTCTTTGTGTCTCTTTTGTTGTGTCATCTTGTTGTATCAGCTAGCCACGCCTGCCTACCACACCATCTTGCCTTCTCCAGGAGGCACTGGGAACTGAACCTGGGACCTTCCTGGTAGGTGGAAGCCCAATCACTTGAGCCACATCCGCTTCCCTGAGTGATAGTTCTTAATTGGGGAAGAGGGCTGTGGTAAGTTTGCAGCTTTTATGGACCCCAGAAAATATCATGTCCTTATAGCAAATTCATTCCTGTGGGTGTGAACCTATTGTAGGTGGGACCTTTTGATTAGATTATTTCAGTAAAGCATGACCCAGGGTGGGTCTTAATCCTCTTATTGGAGTCCTTTAAAAATGGGATGACTGTGGAGAGAGGGACAGGAGTTCAGACAGAAACGCACAGAAGCTAAGAGAGGAAGCCATGGAAGCCAGGCAGCTGAAAGTGACGAGACACAGAGGAGAAGGGAGATGATGTCATGTGCCTTCCCATTTAACAGAGAGTTTAAGATCGCAAACAGCCAGTCTTTGGGGAGATAATGTCGACTGATACTTGATTTAGACATTTTGTTCTGCCTCGGAATGGTAAGCTTATAAGTTCATAAATTCCCATTGTAAAAGCCAACCCATTTCTGGTACATTGCTTTTGGCAGCTTTTAGCAAACTGAAACAAGGGCCTTTACTGAACATTCTCCCAAAACAAGGTTTAGGAAATAGCTGTGGCTGCCTACACTGTGGGATGCCTACTCAAGAACCAGTGCCCCCTTTCCTTGTTAGCAAAGATCCAACTTTGCATGTTCACTTCTCCCTGTTGTACTCAAGAGTAAAATCCTGATCAGTGCAGGGATTCCTACTCTCCTGTCAAGATGGGTTTTGGGATAAATACGTAATCTAGTTCTAGTCAGTGAAAATACAGTTGGTGAGTTTCTGGGAAAAAAAGATCTCTTAGTTCTTATAGAAAGATCCAGGAAGAAAGAGTTATCTGGCTTATAGTGGATGCTGTGGCGCCTGAAGTAATGCCAAGAAATGCAGAGGCCACCTCGTAGCATGGAGATTCTGACCAACATGCTGAGGATGGCAGAGTAGAGAAAAATGGAAAGAACAAGCCTCCTGATGAATTTCATGATAAGCCACCGAATTAGCATATCGTGGAAGCACCTACCTCTGGACTTTCTTTTCACATGAGATAATAATGTGCCTCATTTGTTGAGGCTGAGGTTGTCTATTTCTTGCAGCCAAAAGCATTACTGCTAAACTATCAACATTAGGAGGCCCAAACCTTTATTTAGGACCCCAGGCGGATTACTCATAAATCAACTTTGACCCAAGTACCTTCATCAATATGATCTCTATTCTCTTTCCTTTCTTCAATCAAAGATTCTATTTAATGCAAAATGATGTAAAAAGAGTAGTGAAAGAATAATTAGATTTCTCCAGATTTTTCCAACCCCAGCTATTTTTACTACCATTACTTCTATCAAATCAGATTCCACAACTCTTGGAACCATTTACTTTACTATTTCTGAATCTTTACTAACAATCTTCCATCTATGAAAAATAACTTTTTATTGCACTTATATCTTGTTAAAATATATGGATTCTTCAAGTCTAGTCCAAATTGTACTTCCCTCAGAGAGGTTTCTGACATGGACATTCCACCAGTCAAAATAATTTCCTTCAGTCTACATATTGCACTTGGTTTAAACAGGTCTTTTTGTAGTCATCCTTTTCTGCTTTATCCTACATGTATACATGATCAGTCCTCCAAATAGGTAGGGAACATTTTTAAGGCAAAAATTAAATTATTTTTGCCAAATAATTCAAGAGATCATGTACATTTCAGATTAGTGTATCTTTTACAGCTCTAGCACATTTCCTCTCAGAGAGTAGGCGCTCCAGACTATTTGCCAAAGTGACCATTTGTGAAATGAGAGGATTGGATTAAATGATACTGAAGATCCATCCTGACTCTAAGATACAGTGATGATGTCTAAACTGAAGTGAAGCTATGATTCTTAAAGATAAATGGAAGTTTGACAGTTGAATAGAAAAAACAGGAAAACTGTAAATGTGGGTGGTGGGGAAATACAAATATCTTAAACTTTTTAAAAGATGAGTGCTTTTAAAACTTTGCTTCTATTTTTAGAAATCTTCATGATGGTATTTACTTTTTTCTTATTTTATAGTTTATTTTTTAGAGCAGTTGTAGGTGATATTTACTTTTTTATGACAATCTGGAATAGCTCTTTGCAGATGCAGAATATTTCATTGTTTGGGAGGTGTGTGTTGAAAATAGAATTTCCTACTATGTGGTCAATCATAAATCTTTTACATGCCTGCCAATATTTTGGAATTTATTGTAGAGTTTTCGGCCCTTGTTTTAAAATTTGCACATCCCTGACATGTTGAACTTGGAAGGAGATTTGCTTTGCTTGAGGGAAAAACTCCAGTGGGCTATTTTTGAACTTGCTTTTGCCATTTAGACTTGGAAATATTGTATTTCCATGATACTTATCCCTGGATAAGCTTGCAATGTAGATGTAAAAGTGTGCCAAGTAAAAAATTTAATCTTCTGCTGATGTGCTCTTTCATAGAGGATTTCTCTTTGTGTAGATTAAATGATAGGTACAAAAACAAATACAAGACGGGGAAAGTATGCAAGATTCAAAGACTCAAACTTATCCCTTAATAATTCACCTCACATTTTCATTTCTAAGGTTTCTGAACGTAGGAAAGAAACACATACAAAACCCCCATGAACTCTATGCTTTGTTTTAGCTGATGATGGCTCAAATCTCTGCTTGTTTTTCCACCACTACCTCAGCTAGTTCTATAGGGTAACATGAGAAATGGCAGCTAGGTACATAATAGCTACTTGGAAGGTTCCATTGAAGAGATGGATTAGAGGCCGTTTGTAGAAAAGATAATAGGAGAAAGACAATGAAGCCTGCAGTGAGAGGATTAAAAAAATGAGACCTGCCATAGAAAATGGAGGCTTTTCCCAGCTGCATCCTTGAAGTTACTGAAGTGGAAATCCTGCTGTGTCCTTGTTTAGAAGCAGACATAACATGGAAAATTTGACAGAGTGGCCTGCTTCTAAGGCCAAAGTAAGTGCAAACCGCAGAAGTGGAAGCACTCAATATGCTTTTGACTGATGGCCATTTTCTCAAAGTGAAAGCAGCCATTTAACTAACTGGTTTTCATTTTCTTTAAAACATGATGTTTCAATGTCTCTGCACCTTTGCTCATGTTAGTCCCTCTGTCTGGAAACATCTCTTGTTCTCCACCTGCCTTCTGCCCATTCCCCCAGATTTGGTAACACCTAAGCATTGCTTTAAGGTTCCCTTTTTCTTTGAAACCTTTCCTGTTCCCATTTCCATCCCTCATCCGGTAGAATTTGACATCCTGGTTTCGAGCTCCCTGTTGCATGTGGTAAAATGTATATAGCCCCATAATATGTCAATGCATTTATTTTGTTTATATATCTTTCTCTTTCTACTGTGTTATTGACCTTTTCAGGGAAGACTGATTCCTTCTTATCTTTATATCTCTAGAATTCATCACAGAGCTTAGCTCATTGGAAGGGTTCAATATATGCTTGCTCAATGCAATGCATAAATAAATGAATGAAGTGGGGGGTGTTTGGACAATAACTTGGTAAGGATTAAAGGATTTCAAAGCATTACCAGTAGATATGAGCATTGATGGTTATGAATCTACAACTGCTTCAAAAACTGGTTGCCTTAAGAGAATGAAAAGATAAGTCACAGACTGGGAGACACTATTTGCAAAGCACATATCCGATAAAAGACTT
The DNA here is from genome assembly GCA_029593785.1 of Cabassous unicinctus. NCBI lineage: Eukaryota > Metazoa > Chordata > Mammalia > Cingulata > Chlamyphoridae > Cabassous > Cabassous unicinctus. The sequence goes on along the minus strand of JAQZBX010011674.1, from coordinate 6,524 downwards.
GAATCCAAAATATACAGTGTACTCTTAAAACTCAAAAATAGGAAAACAAACAACCCAAGTAAAAAACTGAGAAAAAGATCTGGACACCTCACTAAAGAAGATGTACAAGTGGCAAATAAGCATATGAAAAGATATTCAAAATCATATGTCATTAGGGAATTGCAAGTTAAAATAACTATGAGATACCACTACACACCTATTAGAATGACTGAAATCCTCAACACTGACAATACCAGATGGTATTGCTGAGGGGAATGCAAAATGGTACAGCCACATTGGAAGACAGATTGACATTTACAAAGCTAAACATATTCCTATCATATGATCCAGCAATTGGACTCCTAGGCATTTACCTAAATGAATGAAAACTTTGGTCCACATAAAAATCTGTGCATGAATGTTTATTCATTATTGCTCCAAATTGGAAACAACCAAGATGTCCTTCAATAGGTAAATGGGTAAACAAACTGTGGTATATCCGTTCAATGGAGTATTATTCAACAATAAAAAGAAATGAACTTGAAGCTATGAAAAGGCATGGCAGAATCTTAAATGCGTATTGCTAAGCAAAAGAAGTCAGTAAGTAAAAGCTAAATACTATATGATTCCAATTATATGACATTCTAGAAAAGGCAAAACTACAGAAACAGTAAAAATATCAGTGATGCCACGGGTTCAGGGACAGGGGAAGTGGGATGAATAGGTGGAGAACAGGGCATTTTTAGGGCAGTGAAATTAATCTGTATGATACTGCAATGGCGGGTACATGACATTGTGCATTTATTAAACCTATAGAACTATACAGCACAAAGAGTGAACCTTAATGTAAACAATGGACTTTAGGTAATAATAATGCAACAATAATGGCTCATTCAATTGTAACAGATATATCACACTAAAACAGAGATGTTAATAATAAGAGAAACTGTGTGTGTGTTGGGGAAGGGTAGTACAGAGAGGAGGTAAATGGGAACTTTCCATATTTTCTGCACAAGTTTTCTGTAAACATAAAACTTCTCTAAAAAAATAAAGTCTATTAAAAAAACCGGATTCCCACTGGGGAGTATAGTATCCCTTCCCTGCTCCACTCAGGAATCCTGCCATTAGTATCCTACCTGGGGTTATCTTCTTTACCCCCAACTAAACCCTGCAGGATCACAGACGAAATGAATAACTCATCCTCTGAAAAAAGGTTGCAAATTTGAATCTAAATTTATTCAATACCTGTCACCAAGTATTTACTGAGTATTATAATGTTCCAGGCACTATGCTAACCCACACAAGGGGTAAAGGATTCTATAACTTGCAAAATATGCAGAAGCCACCATCTCACCTTTGAAGTTACCAAGAAAAAATTCCAGAAGGCAATTCACTAGGGCCCTGCATTTTAATTTTTTCCATGTATTTACAGGTTGTGAATGAAGAGTTCAGTAGGAAATCTCTCCTCTGCTCTGGAAGGTATTTGCGTTTCCTGTAAAGGCTGTGGACTTTGGAGGCAGGCAGACCAGTCTTTGAATCCCTGCTGCTCATTTGAAGGTGTATAGCTTGAGTAATTCATTCAATACTTATAAACAGCAATTTCTTCATCAACAAAAATGATAATGCCTTAATTTTGTTTTAGGGAGAATTAAATGAGATAACGGACATGTGAACATATCTAGGAAATAACAGGTGCTCAGAAAATGGTAGGTACTCTCAGTACTCATATGATTAAGGGTCCTAAGAGTAATTCCCTTCAGCAAAACTTGTGGCATCTTTATCAGTGTGCATCCCTTGCAAATTTAGAGTAAACTCTAAACATTAAGCAATGTCATCTGGAGTGGTAGGGATTGCTTATAATGTCCTGTAAAAATACCTTGATAGAGAAAAGAACCTGACAAGAGAACACCAGGGCTAGCATCATTATAATATTGAGATTTCTTCCTTGAAGTCTTGGAACCCCTCTAGGCCCAGAATCTTTCTATTTGACTTCTTTGAGACTGGATGGAGGATAGTTTTTCTACACTCAAAGGATAAGACAAAACATAGAATTTGCATTATGGAGTCCAGAAAGCTCAGGTTTAAAACCCATCTTTGGCTCTTATTTACTAATTGAACTTGTTAAAGTTAGTGAAATATCCTGTGGTAGACAGAATAATGCCCCCCCAAGGATGTCCACATCCTAATCCCTGGAACCTGTGGATATACTACCATACATGGCAAAAGGTACTTTGCAGGTGTGATTAAGTTAAGGATCTTGAGATGGGGAGATTATCCTGGATTATCTGGGTGGGCTCAATGAAATCACAAAGGTCCATCAGGGAGCTTAAGTTTTGGTGGAGAGACAGGTAATAAACAGGTAAAAAAAATACTTTTAAGTAGTGTAAATTTCTGTGAAGAAATAAAGTAGATTGAGAGGATAAAGTGTGTGGATGGGAGAATGTATTATAGATGGGGTGCTTAGGGACTCGTTGCAGAGATGGTATTTGAGCACAGAAGTAGATGAGCAGGGGGTGAGAGCAACACATCTGAGGTGCTTCCACAAGATGGGACTGGAATTGACCACAAAGGCCAATGCAGCTGGAGTGGAGCCAGGGTGGGAGCGAGGGCTACAAAATGACATTGGAGCGAGTCGGAGACTGGGGGAGACGTTTGGGCTTTATTCTAAATTCAACAGGAGGCCTAGTTTCTGTAAGCCTTCGTTATAAGCAGTCATTGCCTACCCCTTCAGTCCTTTGCCTCTTTCTTTCTCGCTCTATTAGGTTTTTCACTGCAGTAATAAATTATCACAGACTTAGTGCTTTAAAACAACACCTATTTATTATCACACAGTTTCCAAGGGTCAGGAGTCCAAGTTCTCTCCTCTGGGTCTCACAAGGCTGCATTTACGATGTCAGCTGGGGCTGCATTCTCATCTGAGTCTTGGGGTCCTCTTCCAAGCTCACGTGCTTGTTGACAAAATTCATTTTTTGTAGCTACAGAACTCTTAGTGGTTTGCTTCTAGATGCCTAGTAAGTCTCTGAACTGAAGACTCACTTGTTCAGGTCAGGCCAACCCAGGATAATATTCCTTCGATGAACTCAAAGTCAGTTGATTAGGGACTTTGATTATATCTGCAAATTTCTCTTACCTTTGTCCTATATTGTAATATAATCATGGTAGTGATATCTCATCATATTCACAGGCTCTGCCCACTCTCAAGAGGAAGGGATTATATAGGGCGTGCCCACCAGTGGGTGAGAATCTTAGGGCCATTTCAGAATTCTGTCTACCACATCCTCTATTATACTCATCCACCAAAACTCCAAATCCCATTTGTATTCAGCACTTCACTTACTCCAGGAAAAAGCACACAAATATGCTGACTGGTCATATTTTAAATTCTTAACCACAAAGTTAACCACTAACTTCAATTAGGCCTTTAGGATTTTCAGAAACCCTACTATAGTTTTCTAATTGATTTGTTCTCTTCCTCCTCTAGATGAATGTGTCACACCTTTTCCTCTAATACTCCTCAATCTTCCTCAATCCTTTTTTAGTGAGAATTGAGAAGAAAGTGGAAGATGACTTCCACATGCCCATACTATCCTATCTACCATCTTCCCTGAATCTGTACCCACACACTTTGCTTTCCCTCCTGTCAGACTGATGAGCTGTCTACAAGCCTATCACAGTCCAATCCTTCCATTCATTGCCCTGAATCACTTCCCGTTACCCACTTAAAAGGCATTGCTCTTATAATTGTCTCTCCCACCCCCCCATGGCTCCCTCATCTGTTTTCTTGTTGTTTTTGCTCATTGTTTGTGCTCGTTGTCTGCTTATTGTTTTATGCTCATTGTCCGCTCATTGTCTGTTTTTTCCTTTGGGAGGCACCGGGAACTGAACCCCGAACCTCCCATGTGGGAGGTGAGTGCTCAACTGATTGAGCCACATCCGCTCCCTGCTCATTTTGTTTTTGCTTGTTGTTTGCTTGTTGTCTTGCTTGTTATTTTTGCTTGTTGTCTGCTTGTTGTCTGTGCATTATTTGCCCTCTTTAGGAGGCACTGGGAACTGAATCCGGGACCTCCTATGTGAGAGGTGGCGGCTCAACTTCTTGAGCCACATCCGCTTCCCCAATTGTCTCTTATTTATTCTCCATCATCCAATTTTTTTGTTCTGCTGAATCACTTCTGCTGCATACAAATGTGTTATATCTTTTTCCTATCTTAAAAAAATCCCTCTCATGACCCAGATACTGCCCTATTACCCTATTTCCCTTTATAGCAAAGTTCCTTAAAAATTGCCTGTGGTCAGTTTGTCTCATAGAACTTTCTACACTTCCTTTCCTTCATTCTCTCTTGAGTCCTCTTGTTTCAGGCTATTATCTCCACCATTCTCTAGCAACAGTTCTTGCCAAAGTCATATATGACCAACCTCCTCTTTGCCAAACCCAGTGGACAATTATAAATTTTCATCTTTGTGGCAGTTTAATATTATTGATGAATTCCAAAGAAGTATTGCTATGTTTGTAAACCAGTCAGTTCCTCTGGGCTAGCGATACCCTTAGATTGTATTGAATTCAGAGGTTTCACTTTTACATAATTAAATTATGATTAGTGCTTTGATTGGGGCATGTCAGTAGGATGTTGAGTTCCTGCCCACCAAGAGAAAAGACATGGCAGAGGACAGAGTTTGGAGTTTTAATGTTGGAGCCTTGGGAAGTAAACACACAGAGAAACAGATATGTGAGGAAGGAAAGAAGGCTCCATCAGACACAGCAGAGGCCCCAGGAAGAGACAAGACATTAGCCTGATAGTCCACAGTTGGCCTTGTGGAGAGAGCAGAGCAGCTGAGCCCAGAAGGAAATTTGCTCTGGGAGAGAGATGAGACTTATCCCAGCCTATAGCTGATATTGGAAGAAGCTGGGACCATGGAGCCCTAAGGGGAAGAGGAAGCCTGAACCCTTGCAGACGTTGGCAGCCATCTTGCTCCAACATGTGGCAAAAGACTTTGGTGAAGGAGGTAACTTACGCTTTATGGCTTGGTAACTGTAAGCTTCTACCCCAAATAAATAGCCTTTTATAAAAGCCTACAGATTTCTGGTATTTTGCACTAGCACCCCTTTAGCTGACTAATACAATCTTAAGCATTTCACACAGTGAGGCACCTTTTCACGTGGTTTCCAGGACAACACAGTCTTCTGCTTTTCCTCTTTCAGTATATAGCATGATATTCAATATTAAATGCATAGAAGGAAGGTGCAAGAGAGTGTGTATATAATGATACTATTTGTGTAAAAATATATGCTTTTGATTGCATATGCATAAAATATATCTGGAAGGAAACATGAGAACATTGGCTGCTTGGGATCTGGGTGGCTGGGACAGGATTTATGCCCTTTTGTATCTTTTGAATTTTATACCGTATGACTATAATACATATTCATAAATAAAGGCACACCAACTTACACATAGGAATTGATTGGTTGAGTTATGACAGAAGTGGTGGCAAACCTATGGCAGCTGTGAGACTGGTGCTGCCAACCTCCTTGCTGGAGTCACCAGGAGGCTATGGCCACAGAGCACTATAGCATCCCCAGGGATCATTGGCCCATGAACAATGGCACTGAGATTTTTCATGTGAAGCACATTTTTGGCAGCAGGGCTAATTAAATGATTTTATTCACTAATAACACAATGTCAAAGAAAAACTTTGCTCACAAATTCCTTTATGCCTGTGGAAAAAACATGTGGCAAGACAGAATTACATGAAGCAAGAGGTAATCAAGAACTTAAGAGCTTCCTCAAATCCTTGTAACACCAGAGAAATTTAAAGGGAAGCAAAAAAAAAAGAAATTCACTGAAGGGAAAATAAATAGAAAAATCTGATTAAAGATACAATTGAAAGGAACCTTGAGTGTATTTAAATTTTTAGTTTAACTTGTTTTCTTGGAGACAGTGTAATTGTTGCTAAAATTTATATATGTCAGTTTTGTAAAAGCACATTGTTGTTATTGTTTGTTGCTCATAAACTATGTCAATCTTTTGTTTCTTCATTCCAAGCTAAAACAATTCTGTCTTAACTCACAACAATGGATACATTTAAGCTCTTCAGTATTGTGTTCTAAGACAGCAGTAATGGCGGTGTTGATGTTAAGGTGAATGTTTATATGTGGAGAGTATCTGTGTGTACATGTGTGTCTTAGGGGGAGGGATATGGGTGGAGATTCCTCTTTAAAAATTACTCAGTGTCTAAATGAGTCATGGAAAGATTTTTCTCAGTCTTTATGAGAATCCTCACTTCCCCATTTCCAACTGAAGCTGACCCCCCAAGCTACCCTTCTATGTAGTTCAACTTTTGACTTGGGGAATGTGAGAATAAAATAGTCATTTCTTTCTTTTTTTAAAGATTTATTTATTTATTTTATTTATCCCCCCCTTGCTGCTTGTGCTGCTGTGTCCATTCGCTGCGTGTCTTCTCTGTGTCTGCTTATCTCCCCCTTGCTGTGAGGTCTTGCCGCATCAGCCCACGGTGCCGCGCGAGCTGGCCTGCCCTCACAAGGAGGC